>RPOG01002340.1:22606-78614 GCA_008086565.1 Thalassoma bifasciatum
GCCCCGCCCCCTGGTGTCTGGCTGCAGTATAGGTCATAAGCCCCGCCCCCTGGTGTCTGGCTGCAGTATAGGTCATAAGCCCCGCCTCCCCATGTATTCCAGATATGAGCCGGGAAAACTTAAAAAAATTACGATACCTGGTAGAAACGTTTCTCTCATCTTTACACTAAGGTAGTATGATGATGTCATCTGGCTGCATGGTGTTCAGGTGTTTTTTTTCTGAGAAGTTAGTTTCTCATTAGTTATTGGACGTTAAAAACCGCGATACAAGTTTCGTTTTACGATAGTTGACAGCTGCTGTTCGTGAGTAGTTTTTATCGGGGATATAAGAAACTTCAGGAAAGAGCCAAAAGGAGAATAAACCTTCTGAAGAAGAAGAAATAAATATTTTTATTTCTCTTTTTTACTTGGCTCCACCGGAAATTCTCTACTGCGCAGACTCTGGCTGCACAATGGCAGCTAGAGAAACGGGGTTTTTGGCTTCAAAAACGTAGAACGGTGACAGGCGGAAGCACGCTGTTTATTCTATATACAGTCTATGGATAAGACGAATTCACCCGGGAAGTTTCTTGAAATTAGAAAGATGTCTTAAAACAAGAATCTTTTTTTTTACTTGTTACAAGCAATTGATGCCTTATTATTGTCTTTAAAAAACTGGAAATGGTTGTAAATATCTGAATCAGGTGTTGGCACTTTTTCTTTTTATCTATTTATTTTTTATTTCTCTTTCCTTCATCTCAGTCTTGAGGTGAAAGTGTTTTCTCTGTTCCCCTGGAAGTGGAAAATAAAAAGGATTTATAAAACTCAAACTCTCTCTCCTCTCTCTCTCTCTCTTTCAGACTCTGAGGTGTTTGGGAAGCCGCCGTGTTACGAGGAGGCGCTCCTCATGGAGGACCCGCCGCCGCCCTACAGCGAAGTCTTAGCCGACCCTCGAGGAGGAACCTACGTTAAACCCGCCCCTCTACGAGCCGCACCGCTGCCGCCCCCTCCCAGAGAACACCTGGACCCGGCGCCGGTTTTCACCTCAGAGACCAGCAAACCTCCCGTCACCGCCGTTTTCCCAGACCGCGGTTACTCCTCGCTGATCCGCCTGCCGTCGTCGCAGCGCTGGGACTCTCTGGGACACCTCCTCTCCAACATGGACCTGAACCACAACGACCTGACGCCACCGGGGGGGGCGCGCTCCATGCAGGCCGCGGCCGCCATGGCCACCATGCCGCGGCGAGAGCCCAGGACTCACCTGGACGCACACGGGTTACGAAGCGGACTGCAAGGAGGGCTACGGGGTTTCCCAGGGAGCATACAGGGTTTCCGAGGGGGGGTGCAGGGTTTTCAGGGGGGGTTGGTGCACGGGCTGAGGGGGTTGGAGCCCGGCTGCGGGCTGCCGACAGCGTACCCCCTGCTGGGTCGAAGCACCGCCGTCTAAACCTGCTGAGCTTTGGAACAGGAGTGACGTGTTTACAGCATCAACGTCAGAGCGACGGTTCGATTCCCGGAGGTCGAGGCCTCGGCTCTGTGGGCGGGAGATGTTTGCTTTAAGCGCTGATGTGGTTTAACCTCTTACAGCCCACCAGGTCATTGGCCACCTGCTCGCCATTCCTCTGACGCCATTAGAGTTTAAACAGTTCCACATTTATCATTAGAAAGTTTAGATTCTTCACATTTCAGTCACTAACTTTGCTGTACAGCTGTCGTGTTTTCTTCAGCAAAAAAACGTAATTAGTGAAAGAATCACTCACAACAACGTGGACGTCCTACCTGTTTGGGGTCATTACGTCACATCCTGACGCCCGTACCCTGAATATTCACTCTCCTTTCCACCAGAGGAATCCAGAGTTCAAATATATCAAAAGTTTCATCAAATTATTCCAAGTGGTGAAATTTCTCCTGTAAAGTCCGTTGTTTGTCTGTCTGTCGTGTCCGTTCTCATCAATAACAGCAGCTTCACAGTCTTAGAGCATTTCCTCCTCAATGTCAATCTGACAAAGCTGCAAGTCTTTGTTTTCAACAGGGTTCTAGCTGCAAGACTAAAGTCACCCCATCGNTCAGTCTCTAAGTTTGTTTCTCAGTTTTCTTCATTAGTGAAAGAATCACTCTGATAGTGATCACAACAACGTGGACGTCCTACCTGTTTGGGGTCATTACGTCACATCCTGACGCCCGTACCCTGAATATTCACTCTCCTTTCCACCAGAGGAATCCAGAGTTCAAATATATCAAAAGTTTCATCAAATTATTCCAAGTGGTGAAATTTCTCCTGTAAAGTCCGTTGTTTGTCTGTCTGTCGTGTCCGTTCTCATCAATAACAGCAGCTTCACAGTCTTAGAGCATTTCCTCCTCAATGTCAATCTGACAAAGCTGCAAGTCTTTGTTTTCAACAGGGTTCTAGCTGCAAGACTAAAGTCACCCCATCGTTTTCTGTTGAGTTTTCATCCCAGGACAGCTTGTGATAGACAACAAGTGCTCCCTGCTTGACTGGTCTTGTGTAATATCTCTATTAGAGGCTCGTTTATTGGCTAACAGGCCTGTCACTCACTCCTACAGTAACCAATCACCTTACACTTCACAGGAAGCAGCTGTAGCCATTTAGATCACCAGGCGAGACCTATTTACAGCAGTGCGTCTTCAGTCACATTCATTAGGTGGTACAATCCGTGACTGGGAACCACAATTTCATGATTTTTGTTGAACCTTTCCACAAAGAGAGCAAAGCTGACTAAAAAGAGGACACTGAGCACTGATGAAGCTGGTTTTGTTTGCACAGAGTCTTTCGATGAGAGCGTGGACAGTGAGAACAACTCTGCCCGGTGTTTGTTCAGCTGAGACTAAAAACTCTACAACTCCTACAGAGTAGGGGCTCGTTTATCAACTTTTGGATCTGTCAATCACTCGTACGGTGACCAATAGCCGTACGGTTTACGCGAAGCCTGCTGTAGCTAGTTAGACTTCAAAAAAAAAAAAAAAGTAGATATTTTTGTCACGTGTAATCTTTCATATTTACGTACACGACCAGGAGCTAAAATTTCACGATTTCTGGTGACCCTTTTCACAGAAAGAACAAAGTTGACTACAAAGAAAACACTGAGCACTGATGAAGCTGGTTTTGTTTGCGCGAAGCCATCAGACTAGAGTGTGGTAAATGGGACTAAAAACTCTCTAACTCCTACAAAGTTTTACCTAAAAAGCTCAGATTTCACCCAGATGTAGATGACAAAGTGTAGAAGTGATGTGGTGGATGTTTTATGTCTGACATGAAGCATCTTAATTTGACTGAGTTTCAAAAATGGTTTTAAAAAACAAAGTGTGGATTTTAGCCACATATAAAAACACTACATTTTCTGAAACTAGAGACTTGAATCTTTTAACTGAGGTGTCACTGATGAGTTTGACCTCGTGGTTCTTTCGTTATAAGCTTTGAAACATCGTGTGGTGCGTAGGTCAGATTTCAGTGGGTTGTAAGAGGTTAAAGAGCAGGTTAAAGAGCGGTTGAGTGGTGCGGAGGTTAATCGAGTTAAAGCGAGGTGTGTTTGACCGCAGAGGAGCAAAGACGTGGAGCAGCTGTTTCTCTCTTTTCATCCAGACTCTCGGCCTTTATTCCCGTCTCTACCTCCCCTTTCCACGCCGCCCTCTCCCCTCCTCTCCTCTCTCTCTGTGGCGGCGGCGGCGGCGGAGGAACCTATTGTACCAGTCTGCTGTTTCCATGGCTGCAGGAGCTGCTGGTTGCCCACGAGGACCTCTCCTCCTCCTTTAGCTGCTCTGATTTCTGAGGACTGTGTTCGCAGCTCGAGGACTTTGAGTACCAGCAATTATAGACGTACACGTGCTGACCATCAGCGTCACCGTGTTGTTCTGGAAACGCTCCAAAACTCCCGACGTGGACTGAGTTTTTACCGTGTCGTCTTTACACCTACGGGACGACTTTAGGACTTTTTATGTTCGTTTTTAACAACCCTTGAAGCTTTGTGACATTATTTTCTCTTGTGAAATAAAACGTCTTCGTACATCTTACATCTTCCTTTTATTGATGGACCGGAAAGTTTTTGCCGAACCGTTAAATACTGATCCAGTCTTCTGGGAAAGACTTGAAAAAAGNATTCTGCTCAGGCTTTTTCTTCAAGCTCACCGTTAATTATCATCAGTGCACAGGATTTCAGAAAAGGAGGGATTAGTTTCTAGGGTTAGAAAAAAGTGGAAAATGACCAGTAAACAATCTATGACTTTATTCTTGCAAAGTCTTGATTTTATTCTCATATATTCTCATCCAAACCCTATTGAATATTTAATTTAATTCTCCTAAATCTATGACTTTATTGTCTTAAGTTTTTTAGTTTTTCATAGCAATTTTTTGACTGTATTCCAAAATTATTCTCATATTTTTTCTCCTACTTGTGTATTTTTAAGTTTTCATAAATTTAGACTTCAATCCCATAAATCATTGACTTTATTTCAATACATCTATGCCTATATTCTCATAATTTTTTTATTTTATTCTCATATATTCTTGGGTAAACTCTAGGGAAAATTTTACTTTATTCTCCTAAATCTACGACTTTATTCTCTTAAATTTTGTACTTATTCTTTGTCATTTTTTGACTGTATTCCAAAGAATCTGTGGCAATTTTCATAATTTTTTAATTCATTTTTTGTAGATTTTACTTTGATCTGAAATCTAAGAGTTTGTGTATTTTTTTTTTAAACTTTCATGATAATTTTTTTACTTCATTCCCATAAATCTAGACTTAAATCTTGTAAAGTTTTGCCTCCATTCTATTTTAAGTTTGAATCAATTTTTGTAAATCTATGATTTTATTCTTGCAGGTTCTTAATTTATTTCTCTTAAATTTTTGACATTTTTAGATAAATTTCTTCGCCACTCTGGGGAGATCTCAAACCTGCAGTCCATGCGAGACAGAGCAAGAATTTACAGGAACTGGAGGCTTTTTGCCAAGAAGAATGGTCAGTTTTACCATCTGAGAAAATAAAGACCCTCATCCACAACCAGCACAAAAGACTTCAAGCTGTCAAAACGGTGTCAGTGTCTGATTGTGTGGAAGACAGGATTGTTCTGTCAGCTCACCGATGTGCTAAAATGTTTCTACGCTTGGTTTTAGAAGAAAAGATCTTTTGTAATGGAGGAGGATGTGACGAATGTTTTATAATCCAACAGAGACCAATTTAACCAACTGTCTCACACAGTCATCAGTGAAGGTGTGACAGAAAAAAAGACAAAAGATCTGGAAAAAAAGAACTTTCTTTTAGGTTTTTATTGCATTAAAAATGAACAAAACTAGAACTGGAAGAGATTTTGCGTTTCTTTTTGATGAATAACTGTCTCTGAAATCATGAAACAAACTGAGGAACCAGCATTTATAAACATCTCCAGAGCTGTTTGAGTCAGAGAGACCGAGCTTTGCTGTTTTTAGTCGTCGGATTTAATGAACACCAAACAAAAGTGTGACACGACAAATAAAAGAAGCAGAGCTCATAAAATGTCCTTGGTTTCAGTTTGAACAACAGCACTTGAGAGAAAAGTGACTTTATGAAGCGGCTGGTGTTTGATTTCATTAAAGTGATAAAGCTCAGAGGAGAATCTGAATCACAGGAAAAAGAAAAGAGTTAAAGGTTTAACTTCTCCTGCTGTTTGTAGGCAAACTGATCATTTCTCTACTACTTTGACATGTAGTATGTAGTAGGCGGTTTGGAAAACAGCCAAAGTGTCAAAAAAATTAGGGGAGACCACAGAAGTTGTCAGAGACACAAAGGGCCAAAAACACAGGGATCAAAAAAGCACATGGAGGGAGGGTGGGAGCACATGGCCTAGTGGATATGGTCAAGCACCATGGAGCAGGTGACCCGGGTTCGACTCCCAGGTGTGGCGTGTTACCTGCAGGTAACTCCTAACTCTGACATGCAAAAACCCTGCGGTGCACAGTGATCACTGCAGTGACATCTGTCTAAAACTCACTTACTCAAAGGTTCAATGGTTCATGAGGTGGAAAGTTGGACAAGTATATGTCAGGATATTTTTATTCTTCTTAGGGCCTGAAAAAAAAGTTTTCAATTCATTTTCCAAATATATATATTTCTAAAAAAAGTTACAGACAAACATTTGAGGGTAAAACAGCGTAATAACTATAAATTATTCAGTGTTAAAATGAATGAAAGTGTTAGTTTTCAGTTGAATGCTCAGTTCAAATATTTGAAAAACAAGGAAAACTTTTTTTTCATGCTTTAAGACAAATAAAAACACTCAAGGGAAAAATCCTGACACTGACTTTTATAATTCATGCATCAAAGGGTTAAAGGCATAAAAAGCCCAAAAAACATCTTTAAAAATAAAAAAGTTGAAAAACACAAAGTGTCAAAAACATAAGGGTCGAACACAGAAGTGGTCAGAGACACAAAGGGGCAAAAAAACATGGATCAGAAAAGCACATGGAGGGAGGGTGGGTGCACATGGCCTAGTGGATATGGTCAAGCACCATGGAGCAGGTGACCAGGGTTCGAGTCCCAGGTGTAGCGTGTTACCTGCATGTAACTCCCAAGTCTGACATGCAAAAACCCCGTGATGCACAGTGATCACTACAGTGACACCTGTCTAAAACATTCAATGGTTCATGAGGTGGAAAGTCGGACAAGTATATGTCAGGATATTTTTATTCTTCTTAGGGCCTGAAAAAAAAGTTTTCAATTCTTTTTCCAAATGTTGTATTTCTAAAAAAAGTTACAGACAAACATTTGACGGTAAAACAGCGTAATAACTATAAATTATTCAGTGTTAAAATGGATGAAAGAGTTAAAATGTTTTCGCAAAGCATTCAAACAAACGATTATTCATGAATTTACCAAAAAAAAGGAAAGAAGTCAAACAACAAATGAGTCATATTTACATTAAGTTCACACTGTTTTATGTTGAATGCTCAGTTACAAATATTTGGGGAAAAAAAAGGAAAACTTTTTTCATGCTTTAAGAAAAATAAAAACACTCAAGGGAAAAATCCTGACACTGACTTTTATAATTCATGCACAAGAGGGTTAAAGGCATAAAAAGCCCCAAAAAACATCTTTTAAAAAAAAGGTTAAAAACACAAAGTGTGCAAGTGGGCAAAAAGACAGGGATCAAAAAAACACATGGAGGGAGGGAGGGTGCACATGGCCTAGTGGATATGGTCAAGCACCATGGAGCAGGTGACCCGGGTTTGACTCCCAGGTGTGGCGTGTTACCTGCATGTAACTCCTAAGTCTGACATGCAAAAACCCCGTGATGCACAGTGATCACTACAGTGACATCTGTCTAAAACCCACTTTCTCAAAGGTTCATGAGGTGGAAAGTCGGACAAGTATATGTCAGGATATTTTTATTCTTCTTAGGGCCTGAAAAAAAGTTTTCAATTCTTTTATCAAATATATATATTTTTGAAAAGTTATAGCCAAACATTTGACGGCAAAGCAGTGCAATAACTATAAATTATTCAGAGTTCAAATGTTTTCGCAAAGCATTAAACAAAAGATTATTCATGAATTTACCAAAAAAAAGGAAAGAAGTCAAACAAGAAATGAGTCATATTTACATTAAGTTCACACTGTTTTAAGTTGAATGCACAGTTACAAATATTTGGGGAAAAAAATGGAAAACTTTTTTTCATGCTTTAAGACAAATAAAAACACTCAAGGGAAAAATCCTGACACTGACTTTTATAATTCATGCATCAGAGGGTTAAAGGCACAAAAAGCTCAGAAACACATCTTTTAAAAAAAAAGTTAAAAACACAAAGTGTGCAAGGGGGCAAAAAAACAGGGATCAAAAAAGCACATGGAGGGAGGGTGGGAGCATGTGGCCTAGTGGATATGATCAAGCACCATGGAGCAGGTGACCTGGGTTCAAATCCCAGGTGTGGCGTGTTACCTGCATGTCACTCCCAACTCTGACATGCAAAACCCCTGTGGTGCACAGTGATCACTACAGTGACACCTGTCTAAAACTCACTTACTAGGTTCAATGGTTCATGAGGTAGAAAGTCGGACAAGTATATGTCAGGATATTTTTATTCTTCTTAGGGCCTGAAAAAAAAAATTTCAATTCTTTTTCCAAATATATAGATTTTTGAAAAGTTATAGACAAACATTTGACGGCAAAGCAGTGCAACAACTATAAATTATTCAGTTTTAAAATGGATGAAAGAGATTTAAAATGTTTCGCAAAGCATTTAAAAAAGATTATTAATGAAATTACCAAAACAAAGGAAAGAAGTCAAACAAGAAATGAGTCATATTTACATTAAGTTCACACTGTTTTCAGTTGAATGCTCAGTTACAAATATTTGGGGGAAAAAATGGAAAAACTTTTTTCATGCTTTAAGAAAAATAAAAACACTCAAGGGAAAAATCCAGACACTGACTTTTATAATTCATGCATCAAAGGGTTAAAGGAGTAAAAGGCCCCAAAAAACATCTTTTAAAAAAAAAAAGTTGAAAAACACAAAGTGTCAAAAACATAAGGGTCGAACACAGAAGTGGTCAGAGACACAAAGGGGCAAAAAAACAGGGATCAAAAAACCACATGGAGGGAGGGTGGGTGCATGTGGCCTAGTGGATATGGTCAAGCACCATGAGGTTCAACCTGGAGCAGGTGACCCGGGTTCGACTCCCAGCTGTGGCGTGTTTCCCACTTGTAACATGCAAAAACCCTGTGGTGCATAGTGAATCACTGCAGTGGACACCCGTCTAAAACATTCAATGGCTCATGAGGTGGAAAGTCGGACAAGCATATGTCAGGATATTTTTATTCTTCTTAGGGCCTGAAAAAATGTTTTCAATTCTTTTATCAAATATAGATATTTTTGAAAAGTTATAGACAAACATTTGACGGCAAAGCAGTGCAATAACTATAAATTATTCAGTGTTAAAATGGATGAAAGAGATTTAAAATGTTTTGCAAAGCATTAAACAAAAGATTATTCATGAAATTACCAAAAAAAAGGAAAGAAGTCAATCAAGAAATGAGTCATATTTACATTAAGTTCACACTGTTTTAAGTTGAATGCACAGTTACAAATATTTGGGGAAAAAAAATGGAAAACTTTTTTTCATGCTTTAAGACAAATAAAAACACTCAAGGGAAAAATCCAGACACTGGCTTTTATAATTCATGCATCAAAGGGTTAAAGGCATAAAAAGCCCCAAAAAACATCTTTAAAAAAAAAAAAAAAGGTTAAAAACACAAAGTGTCAAAAACATAAGGGTCGAAACACAGAAGTGGTCAGAGACACAAAGGAGCAAAAAAAACAGGGATCACAAAAACACATGGAGGGAGGGTGGGTGCACATGGCCTAGTGGATATGGTCAAGCACCATGGAGCAGGTGACCTGGGTTCGAATCCCAGGTGTGGCGTGTTTCCTGCATGTAACTCCCAAGTCTGACATGCAAACTCCCCGTGGTGCACAGTGATCACTACAGTGACATCTGTCTAAAACTCACTTACTAGGTTCAATGATTCATGAGGTGGAAAGTCGAACAAGTATATGTCAGGATATTTTTATTCTTCTTAGGGCCTGGAAAAAAGTTTTCAATTCTTTTATCAAATATATATATTTTTGAAAAGTTATAGACAAACATTTGACGGCAAAGCAGCGTAATAACTATGAATGATTCAGTGTTAAAATGGATGAAAGAGATTTAAGTTTAGTTACAAATATTAGAAAAAAAGGGAAACTTTTTTCATGCCATAAGACAAATGAAAAAAAAAAGGGAAAAATCCTGACACTGACTTTTATGATTCATGCATCAGATGGTTAAAGGCGTAAAAAGCTCAAAAAAACATCTTAAAAAAAAAAGGTTAAAAAAACATAAGGGTCGAACACAGAAGTGGTCAGAGACACAAAGGGGCAAAAAAACAGGGATCAAAAAAACACATGGAGGGAGGGTGGGTGCACATGGCCTAGTGGATATGATCAAGCACCATGGAGCAGGTGACCAGGGTTCAACTCCCAGGTGTGGTGTGTTACCTGCATGTCACTCCCAACTCTGACATGCAAAACCCCTGTGGTGCACAGTGATCACTGCAGTGACACCTGTCTAAAACTCACTTACTAGGTTCAATGGTTCATGAGGTAGAAAGTCGGACAAGTATATGTCAGGATATTTTTATTCTTCTTAGGGCCTGAAAAAATGTTTTCAATTCTTTATCCAAATATATATATATTTAAAAAAAAGTTACAGACAAACATTTGAGGGTAAAACTGCATCATAACTATAAATTATTCAGTGTTAAAACATATGAAAGTGTTAGTTTTCAGTTGAATGCCCAGATACAAATATTTGGAAAACAAGGAAAACTTTTTTCATGCTTTAAGAAAAATAAAAACACTCAAGGGAAAAATCCTGACACTGACTTTTATAATTCATGCATCAGAGGGTTAAAGGAGTAAAAAGCTCCAAAAATAACTTGGAAAAGAAGATCACACAAAGGGGTAGTAGTAAAAAACACAATTGATCCAAAAAAACAAAGGGGGTTGAAAAAAAAAGGTTAAAAAAAAAGAGCCTTTTTAGAGCCTGAAAAATTGTTTATGATTCTTTTACCAAATATATTTTTAAAGAAAAGTTATAGACTACATAACTATAAAACTATAACTATAACTATAAAATGTTTCGCAAAGCATTAAACAAAAGACAAACATAAAATAAGTCATAAATAAATTAAGTTCACACTGTTTTCAGCTGAATGCTCAGTTACAAATATTTGAAAAAAAAAATGGAAAACTTTTTTCATACCTTAAGAAAAATAAAAACACTCAAGGGAAAAATCCTGACACTGACTTTTATAATTCATGCATCAAAGGGTTAATAGAGTAGAAAAGGTCAAACTAGTACCAAAGTAGAAAAGAATGAGTCAGATAGAAACAGAATAGAATGAACCAGCTCAAAGCAGGATAGAATAAATAAAAGGTAAAACTGTTCTGGAATGATCAGAATAGAAAAGAATAGAGTAGATTAAAACAGAATAGAACTAATTGAAATAGATTTGAATGTGTCTGTTTATCACATCACAAATATTATTTCCTTAAATCAGTGAATTCAGATTTTCACAGCTCAGGTTCATGTTCATGTCTCCTTCTTTGAAATTTAACGTCTCAGACTCAGTTTCTGTCACACTCAGGTGATAAAAGAAAAAAATCTCCAGTTTCTTTCATTTTCTGATCCGACAGAAGAGCTGCATCATGGGAGAATCTGATCATTTTCCTTCCTCTTCATCCCCAAAGCTCACATGATGAAGAGAAGGGCGCCCTCTAGTGGTGAAAAACCTGAGATGAGTTTAAGACGCTTTGTTTCCTGTCTGATTGGAATTAAATTTTTCTTTATCTTGCAGAGATGTTTAACAATATGAGGAAATCTGATCAGGACGTTTGGAAACTGATGTGAAAGTTGAGATTTTTCCACTCACAGGATCAATATCCGAACAGACGAGTCACTGAATTCTTTCAGATCATCTTTAAATTGTTTTTTTAAAAAGCTATAAACAGATTATTCATAACTCTGTGGGCGTGACCTGGATAAACGACCACTGAGTTATGAATAAGTCGACTATTTTTCAGAAACACACAAACCTGAACAGCTCACCAAAGTGTACACATATGTTCAGTATTTTAGTCTGAGTGCATGTCTCTGTCTTTTTTTTTTTTTTTTTTTAACCAAAAATACAAACCCCTCCAGATCTCATGTCACTGATTAACTCACCTGCAAATGCATTCATCCTCAGATTTCAGAAATTAACCCAAAGCAGTGATGTGCAGATCGATGCTGAAATATTTATACCTCCAATCTCTGATCTTTATGCTCTAATATCTGTTCTCAAATCAAAATATTGATACTTAAATTATTTGGGATAAAGTTTATCATTAAGGGGATCAAAAGAAACTAAACTATTAAGATTTTGTCCATATGATACGTGGTGGGTGAGAACTACTTTTTCTTCCACCTGCACAAGTGCAAAATGTGTATGTGCAGAATGTTTAAGTGCAGAATGTGTAAGTGCAAAATGGATTAATACGTAAGCACAGACTGCATAAGCGCCAAATGTGTAAGTGCAGAATGTGTAAGTGCAAAATGTATAAGAGCAAAATGCATAAGTGCGGAATGTGTAAGTGCAAAATGTATAAGAGCAAAATGCATAAGTGCGGAATGTGTTAGAGCAGAATGTCAAGTGCAAAATGTATGAGTGCAGAATGCGTAAATGCAAAATGTGTGAGAGCAAAATGCATAAGTGCAGAATGTCTTAGAGCAGATTGTTAAGTGCAAAATGTTTAAGTGCGGAATGTGTTTGTGCGGATTGTGTAAGTGCAGAATACGTAAGAGCATAATTCATAAGTGCAAGAGTAAGTGCAGAATGTGTAAGTGCAAAATGTATAAGCAGAATGCGTAAATGCAAAATGTGTAAGTGCAAAATGTGTAAGTGCAAAATGTATAAGCAGAATGCGTAAATGCAAAATGTGTAAGTGCAAAATGCATAAGTGCGGAATGTGTTAGAGCAGAATGTCAAGTGCA
The DNA here is from genome assembly GCA_008086565.1 of Thalassoma bifasciatum. NCBI lineage: Eukaryota > Metazoa > Chordata > Actinopteri > Labriformes > Labridae > Thalassoma > Thalassoma bifasciatum. The sequence goes on from RPOG01002340.1 coordinate 35,147, forward strand.
AAATGTATGAGTGCAGAATGCGTAAATGCAAAATGTGTGAGAGCAAAATGCATAAGTGCAGAATGTCTTAGAGCAGATTGTTAAGTGCAGAATGTATAAGTGCGGAATGCGCAAGTGCGGAATTCGCAAGAGAGAGCAGAACAGACAAATGCAAAATGTGTAAGTGCGGAATGCATTAGTGCGGAACACGTTAGTACAAGATGGATGAATGTGTAAGTGCAGAATTAGTTAGTGTGAAATGAGTAGCTCAAAATGCCTAAGTGCAGAATTGGTAAGTACAAAATGGATAAATGTGTAAGCGCAAAATGAAAGTGTAAGTGCAGAATTGATATTTGCGGAGTCAGTAAGTGCAGAATGCGTAAGTGTGGGACGAGCATGTCTGGAATGTGTAAGTGTGGAATGTGTGAGAGAATCAGAAAATCAGGATTATCAAACATCATTCACCCAAAGATAAAACTCAAAAAGAAAGATTCAGAAACCACAACCAGGTAAAATTTAACATAAGCTGACTTTTTAATATTTATCTAAATGCATCGATGTCACCTGACTGATGACATCACAGTGTGACGTAACCGTGGCCCCAACAAATTCATTTAAAAAAAAAAAAAAAAAAAAAAACAGAAACGACTCAAACAGAAACAGGAGTTTCTGAGCTGTAAAAAAAAAACACTGTCAGATTTTTTACCAGCAGAAAATAATTTCTCTCACACACGTCAGACGCCGCGTGAGTCTCCACGGAAACACGACGAGAAAGAGTCTGAAAGACGCACAAAGATGGAGTCGGATCCGTTCACAGCGCCAGAGTCTGAGTTTTCGTCTTTTTGAGGGCAAACACTGATTTTTAGGAATGATGTCACAGAGAGTGAGGAGAGGAGAGGATCTGATTGGCTGTCAGGAGAGTTCAGTGAAAACTTACAAACACTCAAATAGTTTTTTTGTTTGACAGTTTTTGGGATGATCGCCTCCATGTAGAGCAAACAGTGACCAGCAGGGGGCGATTCCTCCTTTCTCAGGGTTCAAAAACACATTTATGATATCCTCCTCGATGGGTTTCATCACCTTAAACTTCCCACGTTGGTTGATTATTGTGTTGAAGCTGCAGTTCAGCCTCCCTCCACTAGCTGGAGCTGTAGCGCTGGTTAACATCTGCTGCCACGATGTTCGAAAGCTTTACTACCTGGATGTAAACGGTCACAGAAGACTCGGTCCTGTGGTGACTTATCAAAGATATTTTTCCTTAGACTAGTCAAAAAAATTCATATTTGCTGTTTTTGACACTTTTATTTTGTGCTGACTAACACCCAGGTTATAGTTTTTTCCATTTTAACAACAAATGTGCTTTTATTTTGAAAGGAAACAAAGCTGTTGGGTGCATAAACGTCCCCTAGAAAAACATTTTCTTACATTTCATGTTGCCTGTTGATAAGAGCAACCAGTCTCAACCTTGGGGTCACCAAATCATCAGCTTAGGAAAAATTTAACAGATATTAAATTACGAAATTTAATATAATATGATATGTTGTATCAGATAAGTTTATATCATCTAAACTACAGTGTTTTACCTGATCATATTTTGCAAAAACTGAAATCTAATCAAGTGTTAATGTCTTATCTTTGGTAAAAAAATGTCTTTTTATTCTTTATATGAGTCACATTCAACTGACCTTTCCAGGAAAAGTGTTTTATTTTGAGTTATTTATAGACAAAAATGAGATCTCAAGTCCTTGATACGAATAAGAACAATAAAAAAAAAAACATTCTTGTTCTACATATGTTGCATTTCAAGAAATGGTTGATTTTTTAAACTTGTTTAAACATTTTTGTAATTTAAAAACTTGAAATATGACATTTTCCACACTGTTCATTTTAAATGTTGCTCATATTAAGCAATTACAAGCAATTGTTTTTTAACAATAAGACATAAACTCTTCATTATGTTGACTCGTTTTTTTTCAGGTTTGGCAACATAAACGTTAAAAATGAGATAAAAATAAATAAATAAATCCCACATACCAGAGCATGTTAAATTAGGGGACAACTCTTGGGTTAGATTGTCCATTAGTTTATCCTGTGTGAATTAAAAATCAAATACTTAAGTCTTTTTGTTTTGGTGCATCTTAAATCTGAATTTTATGATTTGTCCAACTAAGTTTTTCTGTTCACATTTTGATTGTCTGATTTTATTTTTTCACACTTTTCCAAAACACAGAGTCAAAAGAGAATGTAAAAGTTAAAAAATATTGTGTTGAGTTTGTGGCACAAAACGTGTTTAAAGAGACGTTTGTTTTCGGTTTCTGACCAACGAACGAAAAAAAACAGACTGAGAATCTCATTAATAAACAAACGCTTATAGGTATTTTAAAAAGTTACAATTATTCAAAGTTTAACGCCAGTATTTTCTCTTTTACTGCAAATAAATATCAGCTCCAGGTTACAAGATTTGGACTTTTAACCTGTTTTAAACCTGCGTTATCGTTCTCCTCCAGCAGGGGGCAGCAGAGGTTAACCAGGCACCACGTCCAGCAGGGGGCGCTTCTTCCTCTACCTCACACATCTAAAAAAAGTGTTGGTGTGTTGTTTTTTTTCTGCAATAAAACCTGTTTTTCTGACCCCAAATTCGTAAATGCTCCTCTCTGGCTCCGCCCCCTTTTGTCCAAATATGGTCACTTCTGGTCAAACACGACGGCGCCCAAACTTTCAGATTAAAGAGTTGGAAACCGTTTTGTGCCTGGTGGACCCTTCCAGAGCGCCACTCCATCAGGAAAACTCCCACAGATCTGCTCTGAAAGCTTTGTGTTTTTTTTTTGTTTGTCTTATTGTGTGTAAAGAAAAGAGTGAGTGAAGTCCGACAGACACAAACTCCTCCTCCTCCTCCTCTTCCTCCTCTTCCACCTCCTCGTCTTCGTCTCAGGCGTCCGAGTCTTCGCTGCTGTCTCGGCTGATCTCGATCTGAAGCGACGGCAGGTTGTCCAGCCGACTCTTCTTCAGCTTGTGCGTCTGTCGCTCCTGTTTCTGTTTGATCATGGCGCCCCACATCTTCTGCAGCGTCGAGTCGTCTTCCTCCCCCTCCTCTTCCTCCTCCTCCTCCTCCTCCTCGCCGTCGCCTTGTCCCCGCCTCCTCCTGCTGCTGCCGCCGCCGCCGCCGCTGCTGCTGGCGACGACAACGCCGGCGTTTTTACGTCCCGATGAAGACGAGGTGAAGAGAGCTGACGCGCGGCTCGTCGTCGTCCTGCGGTCCTGGCGTTTGGAGGCGCCGTCGTCTTCGGCCGATCCCAGTCGGCTCCAGAGCCCGCCTACGGGAAGTGAGGAGGTCAAAATTCATCATTTGAAAGATTAAAATCTCTAGTTTCAGAAAATGTCATGTTTTATATGTGACTAAAGTCCACATCAGGATAAATGAAGCTGAAACACTTTTATTCTCTTCATTTTTTAAAATCTTTAACCCTGTAAAACTGACCTAACAAAAAATAATCAGAAAATTCTATTTTTTTTTGGTATTGAGATGTTTATTAACCCTTTTAACAAAATCCACAAAAAAATACTGCTTAATCAGTTCATTCATGATATATTTCTTGTATCACATTTGACACACTGGGCAATTTCGCGAACTGTTTTATCTATTTAATTCAAGGTTTTTTTTTTTAAAGTTGCATTTTATTTCATGCAGAAAACACCTGTGGCGCTTTTCCACGATACAAATCCAGCTCTACTCTACTCGTCTCTACTGGGTTTGGTTATCTTTTCCTCTAGCCCGACTACAGACTCACGGTGGGCGTGGATCTTATAACACAGCTGCGCTAAAGTGCTGCGCAGAAGTGCGTGCATGTTCATCTATAACGCCACACAAACATCATTTTGTACTAACATATGTGCCACCGTGGTCTTTAAAGGAGAAAAAAGCTTTAAAAAGATTTCATTAAAGTAACACAGCGGCTCAATGTGGGTCGTCATGACAACGGAGGTAAACAACAGCCTGGTGCTGCTGCACGCGGAGGAAAACGAAGGAGCTGCTTCCTGACATCAACTCTTCCCTGGATCCAGTGAGATCACTTTAATTTTTGATTTTTGGGCCTGGTATAGCAGAGATTTNTTGTTGATCAATCATTCTTCTTTGAACTGGTTTTCCTTTTTGGTTCCCTGTGGATTAATGGACTGATTGGTGCTTAAAGACTCTCGTGGCAGACAGATCGCTCCTGCACCGACCAACTTTGATTTAATTTAAAAGACTCTTTAAAGCCAACTATCTTTGCTGTGAACTTCTTTTTGGTTTAAAAAGGACTTTTAACTTCTTTAGGAATCATGAAGGAGCATTTTAGGGCTGTATTTTGTCTTCATTCAGTCTGGTTCTGTGCCGTCAGGTTTAAATGTCATTAAAAACCCGTCGCTGACTTATTCCTTTGCCTCTTGTAAGTGATTTGTTCAGAGTCAGAAGCTGCAGAGACGACATTCTCTGACCAATGAGTGACCTGCAGTCCGTCCACGTCAGGATGTGACATAATGACCCCAAACAGGTAGGACGTCCACGTTGTTGTGATTCTTTCACTAATNCTGCACCGACCAACTTTGATTTAATTTAAAAGACTCTTTAAAGCCAACTATCTTTGCTGTGAACTTCTTTTTGGTTTAAAAAGGACTTTTAACTTCTTTAGGAATCATGAAGGAGCATTTTAGGGCTGTATTTTGTCTTCATTCAGTCTGGTTCTGTGCCGTCAGGTTTAAATGTCATTAAAAACCCGTCGCTGACTTATTCCTTTGCCTCTTGTAAGTGATTTGTTCAGAGTCAGAAGCTGCAGAGACGACATTCTCTGACCAATGAGTGACCTGCAGTCCGTCCACGTCAGGATGTGACATAATGACCCCAAACAGGTAGGACGTCCACGTTGTTGTGATTCTTTCACTAATTAAGAAAACTGTGAAACAAACTTAGAGACTGAAATGAGAAGAATCTGTTTTTCCTTCGTACCTGTCTTTCTGTCTTTGGAGGAGGTGGAGTAGATGCTGCGACTGTCCTGGTTGACGACGCCCAGTCTGCGATGCACGTCTCTGGTTGGCTCTCTGGACGGGGGCGGGTCTCTGGAGGAGACGGGGGAGGGGGAACGCCGTCTGTCGGGAGAGTAGCGTCTTTTTCCTAACCGCTGCCGAACGTCTGCAGAGAGAATTCGATCAGACTTTTGGAGTTTTTACTGATAAATTCTCTTAAACACCAGATTAAACTCAGGAAATCTGCAGGTTTCAGCGCAATTTAAGAATTTGAAGATCTTTTTTACACCACCTTAGATGAAAACCATATTCGTGTTGAAATTAAAGTAATGGTCTGTTTGTACTGTATGTGGTTAATATAGCTCATATATTTATTTTGCTGTTTCAGAAAAGTGTTTCCATTTTTCTTTGTGCTATTTGAGCCTGATTTAAGGCTGTTTTTGTTTCTAACCTTAATAAAATAATGTACCACGCCTTGTTTATCATGTACGGTGTGTGTGAGCAGCTGAATATCTTTCTCCTCTACTTTCAGTTTCAGTTTTTGTCTCATGATGAGGAGAAAACATCCTTAAGTCACTTGTGTGCAACGAGAGGGAGAAGCTGTGAGACGATGGAGGATCTGATGATACTGTCGGAGACTTTAAAAAAAGAAGAGTCATTAATCTTATTGTATATGTTTTTCAACATACTCAATTTTCAGTTTATCCGGTAATTGAAGTGTTTCCTCTTCACTATGTGACAGTGGCACATTAAAGTGTGTGATAGTGAAATAGAAATAATGAAAATATGATGAAACACAGGTGCTCAAAACAAAAGAAAGAAATGTGATGTACTGTGTTTTTAAAGAATCAAAACAGCTCTTTTTCCAGTGTAAAGAAGGGTTTGAGAGAGGGGTATGCTCAACTAAAAAGTACGAATTGTAATAAATGTGTCCAATTAAGTTGCCACACACTGACGTAAAAACTATAAAAATTCTGAAATATCAGCAGCTGGTAAGGAATCAGTCATTTTACATCTCCTTCTAGAAAAGTCCAGAGAAAAAAAACCCAGAATATTTAACATAAACTAGTCCTGTTGAGGAAATCTAAGATCTTTGAGAAATGTATTTACGATAAACATAAAACATTTTTAATAAGTTTAAGATGTTTTCAGGAAGTGTGGACACCCTGAAGCGCTCACCTGTTTTCCCGCTGGCGGCCACAGGGGGGGGCTGTCTGTGCTGGGACACGCCCTGTCGTTTCTCCTCCAGCAGCTGACGAACGTCCGTCACTTTGGGCGGCGACGCTGATTTTGGTCGACTCTGTGACCCCGACCCCCCGATCCTGTTCCTGCAGAACAAAGGAAAAATATTCTGTGTTACGTAAAACTCTCGTGTGAAGAGAGAGACTCGACGAGTGCGAGCTTCGCCGACCTGATGCTCTTCAGGTGTGTGTCCAGCTCGTCGGCGTACATCGTCATCTTCTTGCTCTTCTTGGGCGACGGCGTGGAGATCATCTTCAGCTCCAGGTCGTAGTCCATCTCGTCCGACTCCGACCACGGAGACGGCGAGCGCTCCACGCGGCCGCGGAGCCTGGAGCCGCCCTCGCCTCTCTCGCCTCGGTCGCGCTCCGCCCGCTCTCTGTACTCCACCACGCGGTCGTCTGAGTCCATGTCCTCGTCTCCGTCTTCGTCCTGATCCTCCTCCTCCTCCTCCTCCTCTTTGATTGGCTCCTCGGGAAGGTTGACCAGGTCGGCTGAGAGGAGAAACAAAGATTCTTCATGAAGTTTCTGAATTTAACAAACTGAGCTGACGGACGAGTTCAGAGGTGATTCAGAGCTCATGCAGTGATTTCCACTACAGAGCACAGATGTTTGGTAATAATGATTCTCTTTCTGATCAGATACTGAAGAAAACTCAGACCAACATCAGTGACACTGATACTGATTCCACACATTCATTCATCCCAGACTAACACAATCATCCTGCACTTATTCATTCACTAATTTTGCACAAACAGTTTCATTCATACATTCATACACTTGCACATTCATTCATTTTGCACTAACACATTCATTCATTTTACACTTACACATTTATTCATTTTGCACTTACACATTCATTCATTTTACACTTACACATTCATTCATTTTGCACTTACACATTTATTCATTTTGCACTTACACATTTATTCATTTTGCACTTACACATTCATTCATTTTGCACTTATACATTCATTCATTTTACACTTACACATTTATTCATTTTGCACCTACACATTTATTCATTTTGCACTCACACATTCATTCAATTTGCACTTACACATTTATTCATTTTGCACTTACGCATTCACTCATTTTGCACTTACACATTCATTCATTTTACACTAACACATTCATTCATTTGCACTTACACATTCATTCATTTTGCACTTACACATTCATTCATTTTACACTAACACATTCGTTCATTTGCACTTACACATTTAATTATTTTACACTTACACATTCATTCATTTTGCACTTACACATTCATTCATTTTACACTTGTACATTTGTTCATTTTACACTTACACATTCATTCATTTTGCACTTACACATTTATTCATTTTGCACTTACACATTCATTCATTTTGCACTTACACATTTATTCATTTTGCACTTACGCAATCATCCTGCTCGACAGATTCATCTATTAAGCATTTAAGCATTCATACAGTTCGCACTTACACATTTATTCGTTTTGCTCTTGCACAATTGTTCATTTTACACTTAAGTATTCCTTCATTTTGCTCTTGCACTTACACATTCTGTGCTACGCATTTTGCACTTTCACAATTATCCTGTACTGACAGATTCGTACATTTTGCACTTGAGCATTTAGGGCTACGCATTCCTAACTAATGCAATCATTTTGCGCTTACACATTCCACACAAACACTTTCTGCACTTGCACAGGTGGAAGAAAAAGCAATTCTCACCAACCGTGTATCATTTAGACAAAATTTCAATGCTTGAGTTACTTTCATGTTCTCCCCTCAATGATAAACTTTACCTCAAATATCTTAAGTATCAAAATTTTGATTCGAGAACCGATATTAGAGCAAAAAGATCAGATATTGATCCACAAAACACTACAACAGAATCATCTCTGGTTTTAGAGTTTTTCCAGATTCTCTGAATCTTTATGTGATTTTTTGGGACATTTTTCTCAAACTGTTGAACTGTTTGCTCACGCAGTCGCTCACAGAGCTGAAAAAATGTGTGAGCAAACTCTAAACAAGTTTCTACAGCTTTAATGAACTTTTACACTGTTGACATCGAGGTGTGTGTTGTTACCTGAGTGCCTGTGTGTGTAGGGAGGTGTGTGTTGTTACCTGAGTGCCTGTGTGTGTACGGAGGTGTGTGTTGTTACCTGAGTGCCTGTGTGTGTACAGAGGTGTGTGTTGTTACCTGAGTGCCTGTGTGTGTAGGGAGGTGTGTGTTGTTACCTGAGTGCCTGTGTGTGTGTAGGGAGGTGTGTGTTGTTACCTGAGTGCCTGTGTGTGTAGGGAGGTGTGTGTTGTTACCTGAGTGCCTGTGTGTGTACGGAGGTGTGTGTTGTTACCTGAGTGCCTGTGTGTGTAGGGAGGTGTGTGTCCCATACTGTCTCCGATCAGCGGCTTCTTGCTCTTGATGACGTCTCTCTGGATCCTGCGGTTGTGATATCTCCTTTTCCTGAACACACACACCAAGAAAAACCTCAGTAAAACACGTTACAGCAGCGAGTGTGTGTGTGTGTGTGTGTGTGTGTGTGTGTGTGTCTGACCAGGAGTTGCTGAGAATCCCCTTCATGCCTCCGTAGTTTGGGTTTCCGTACTTCATGTAGTATCTGCTGCGTCGAGCTGCACCGAGCTCCTTCTTATCATCTGGACACAAGAAAACACAGAAACAGAATTAAAATCTAACTGAAAATTATTATTTTCTATGTTGCTATTGTGATTTTTGTGTGCGATTATTTCTAGTTTCCCATCTTCTCTGTTTTTAAACAAACTAATTGTAGAACATGAACAGTTTCATTAACAACTGGGACTGATTTTTACACATTTTAACACTTTTACCTTCTTCTTTAACACTTTTGGAACATTTTTTTTGCAACAAACTGACTCTTTTCCAAGTTAAATCCCAAATTTCTTTCAATTTTACATACATATTACAAGTTTAAATACATTGTGCAATAATTTTCTTGTGCAATTTATATTAAGTTTTTACAGCTTTTAATTGGATTTCGTCACTTTTTTCACCATTTTGCTACTTTCTGATTTTTGTAATATCTTCCAAAATTTTCTTGACAATTTTTGCTGCTTTTTGTCCATTTGAGTCACTTTTTTTTGGCCACTTTTGGATCATTTTTTTAGACCTTCTCACTTTTATCCTGGTTCATTCCAAATCTTCTTGCTAATTTTTGTTATTTCAGCCCCTTTTTTTAACAGTTCTCACTGTTTTTAAACAACTTCTGTACCATTTGGGTTTTTTTTGTTGCAACAAACCAATTACTTTCCAAGTAAAATCCAAACTTTCTCGCAAATTTGTGTTGACTTTGGGAATTTCAACCACTTTTCACTGTTGTTCATCACTTTTTTCACCATTTTTGCTGCATATTGAATTTTCTTATTTTTTTTCTGCTTAATTTTTGTTGCCCTTTGCCCATTTTAGTCACATTTCACTCTTTTTTTTGCCACTTTTGGACCATTTTTTGCTACTTTTTGAGTATTTCCAGGTGTTATCCCAATTTTTGTTGCTTTTTTTGGTCATTTTTACTTCCTCAAACTAAGTTTTATTTCTCCTCTTTGCTGTTTTTGCCTCTTTTCTCCACTTAGATTTTTTCCTCTTACAAATGTGAATTTTTGCCCTTATTTCTTTAAGACTGTTTTTGCCACTTAAAACTCATTTGTATTGCTTATTCTTGTAGTCATTTTAACTCTTTTTTTCTCTCTTTTGGACGATTTTTTTCTATTTTCAGACAATTTTCCAGGTTTTTGCCAAATTTTTGGTTTTTATTTTTGACTGTTTTTGCCTCTTACAACTCATTTGTATTGCTTTTATTCTTGTCATTTTCACTTTTCTTTCTCTCTTTTGGACCTATTTTTGCTACTTTCATAATTTTTTCCCCCTTATTATGGTCAATTTTCTTTTTGACTATTTTTGCCACTTAAAACTCATTTTTATTGCTTCCTCTTGTTGTTTTTTGCCACTTTCCACCACTTAGATTTTTTTCTCTTACAAATGTAGTTTTTAACAGTTTGTCTCTTTGGTTGAGTAACTCTGGTGTAGAACAGAAAACACCTGCTGCAAAAACTGTAGCTGATATTTTCACACATTTCAGGTTAAAGAAATCTGTGATTAAAAAGCACGAACCAGATCACTCTTTAGATCCTGAGAAATCGTTTTTATGTGGTCTGTGTGTGTGTGTGTGTGTGTGTGTGTGTGTGTGTGTGTGTGTGCTACCTTGTGTAGCGAAGCGCAGGAACAGTTTGTTTCCTTTAAACGGTCTCGTTGCAGGTCGCAGCTCGTTCCTCAGCAGAGACTCTCTCTCTGCCGCCGACAGGTCGTCGACCTGAGAAACACAGAACGGTTTCTCTGAGTTTCTCTGATCGTGTGACTGATCAGTATCTGGAGAAATAAATATTTATATTTATTAAATCTAAATCTACCTGTCCGGGCTCCACCTTCCTGTCCTGAGCCGTCTCTCCCTCGCTGACCTTCACCTCGCCGCTCCTCTTCACCGCCTCCTCGTCTTCATCCTCGTCCACTTCACCTTCCTCCTCGTCCTCGTCGTCCGATCTTTGGCCTCGTCGATCTGTCAGGTGAGAAACGAGACATTTTGTTAAAGCTGAGCAATTAATCACAATTTAGATAAAATCACAACATGTCCTGCTGCAATATTCTAACCACAGACAGTGAAATATTTCTTTAACCTCAGATAAAACAGATAAAAGTGTTTTACAGGAAATGTTTTCTGCTCCACACCAGAAAACTACATTTCTTGGAGAAAAAATCCAAGTGGTGGAAAGGAGCAAAAAACAAGAATAAGCAATAAAAATGAGTTTCAAGTGGCAAGAATAGTCACAAACAAAAAAACTGGACCAAGATTAGGCCAAAAAAACTTGGAAAATACTCTGAAAGTAGCAAAAAAATGGACTAAAGGAGGCAAAAAAGAGTGAAAAATGACCACAAGAATAAGCAGTAAAAATAAGTTTTAAGTGGCAAAAATGGTCAAAAAGGAAAAAAGGCGACAAATAATAGAAAATATTCTACAAGTAGCAAAAATATGTTCCTAAAAAAATGCAGGAGAAGAGTGAAAAATGACCACAAGAAAAAGCAATAATAATGAGCAACAAGTAGAAAAAATGGTGAAAAAGCAAAAAACTTGGGAAAATGTCATAAATAAGCAAAAATATTATTCCAAAAGATGAGAAAAACAAGTGAAAATGACACAAGAATGAGCAATTAAAATGAGTTTTAAGTGGCAAAAATGGTAGAAAAGAAAAACAGTTGACAAAAAAGGAGCAAAAAAACATGGAAATATACTGAAATAAGCAAAAAAAAAAAAAAAAAAAAAAAAAAAAAAAAAAAAAAAAAAAAAAAAAAAAAAAAAAAAAAAAAAAAAAAAAAAAAAAAAAAAAAAAAAAAAAAAAAAAAAAAAAAAAAAAAAAAAAAAGTTTTTTTTTTTTTTTTTTTTTTTTTTTTTTTTTTTTTTTTTTTTTTTTTTTTTTTTTTTTGGGACCACAAGAGGTAAAAAAGAGTGAAAAATTACCACAAGATTGAAGCAATAAGGATGATTTTTAAGTGGCAAAAATGGTCAATTTGACAAGAAAAGTGGCCAAAAAGTGGGGAAAATTTCAGAAAAGAAGCATAAAGAATGGTCCAAAAGAGGAAAAAAGAGAGAAAAATGACCAAAAGTGCAAAAGCAGACGAGAGTATTAAAATACATTTCAATTGTTGCCACGCTGAAAATAATGTCCATGTCCAACAAAGTGTTTGTTTAAAAATGATCGTACACGAAATCACATTTCAATATAAGGAGAAATAATCACGATACGTTTTATTCACCGCTCACACACCTTTGCTCTGTGTCTCCGTCTGCTTGTCGCCCTCGTTCGCCGCTGCCGCCGTCGCCGCCGTCTCGGTGTCGGGCATCCGGCTGCTGTTGAAGAGCGCTCTGATGCAGGTGTTGTCATCCAGCCACACCACGTTACCTGAGAACAGACGGGAGTGAGCTCACCTTGGGTCAATGACGTGACGTCCCTTTTTTTGTGTCTGAGTGTAATATTTCCTTCCAAGTACTTAACTTATAAAGTAGTGTACATAAAGAAATAAGATACTTTGGACACAATAAACTTGTGTAGAAATTTGATAATTTTATATTGTACAAAAAAACACAAAACCAAGGAGTTTGGGGGTTTTACAGTCCACCACGTTGGCAGGACTGTTCATAGGTGTCATTAAAAACTCTAAAAATTGAATGTCAGTTATTGTTACTGGAAATTAAAAATACAGTGGCATTATTTTATGCTTGAACCTTTTTAAATAAAACATTCTTTGCAAATAAAAAGAATTTTAAAGCTGTTGAGAAATGTAAAAAACTTTTGTCCCGTAATTTTCACCTTGTCAAATGTCAGGGTGGTGCAACCGTAACATTAGACTTTTATTTTAAAGTGAAGAGAATAAAACAGGAAACAGGAAACTGCATCAGCCAGAGGAGCCCAAATGACATTTGTGACCAAGTGGAAAAGTTTGTAGATTTCTCTGAAATACTGATAAAAAAGGTTTTTTCACTTCATTGGTGACTGGAACAATTTCCATGTCAGGTGGAACAACCAATGTAATAATGTGAAATGTTATTTTAACATCAAATTATTTATCTTATTCACAAATAAAAGAAATGAAACACAAAATGAAAATGTATGAGTCACTACAGACACTTGAGAGATACTTGCCAATAATTTCACACAAAAAAAATAACAGGAACATTTAAATATATTTTCATATATTTGGTTGCTCCACCTGACATTTTTGGGTGCTCAAATTAAAAACACTAAAAAATAATGAACCTAAAATCTTTGAAATGTTGGTCAACGACTGAAATCTGTTAGAAAACATAATTCTTCTCTCAGAAATATGTTTTTATCCATTTTTAAAGAACTTTTTAAAAATACGCTTTGATAAACTCACAGGAAGTGTCGTCGATCCACTCGATGTGCGCCGGAGGATACTCTTTGAAGTACCCGAACACGTCCTGTGTGCTCATCTCGTCCACGCCGGCCATGTGGATCGCCTCCATGCGGAGTCTGGGGATCACTGAGCGCCACAGAAGAAGAAGAAGAAGAAGAGTTTAGCACATGCTCAGTCAGCTCCAGCAGGTAAACACACCTGTGTGAGGTCATCACCTTTCTTCATCATGTCTTTGTCCAGGAAAACGTTTCTCTGAGCGACGCTCTCCTCCGCACAGAAGTGGAAACGTCTCGCTCGCTTCTCCTTCTTCTCGATCGCTTCCTAAAAACAAACGCATGATTGCTGAGCTCTGATTGGACGCCACGAAACCACAGCGGTGACATCCCTCAGTCCTGTGGCGACAGGTGTTTTACCTTTGAGTTGACGTCGATTCCCGTGATGAACGCTCCGGCTTTGTTCTCATACCGTCGACTCGTGTCCTGAAAAACAAGATTTTAACCTCATCTGTCAACTTCAAAACTTCAAGAAGGAGCTTTTTCTTTTTCCTGTTGTTTACAAGTTTAACTTTAAATAAAAGGAGATTAAACACTTGCTGTGGTTATCGATTCCTCCTGTGAATTTTCTGTGTACAAAAAGTAGCTTTGATGTGTTGAAAACATTTTATTGAGTCTATAAGCAAATAAATATGAAATTGGTTTTGTTGTTTTGTTTTGTTGTATCTGAAGCCGCTTTGAGTATTTGGAACCTTGAGCTTGCCGTAGTTTACCTATTAACTATTTACCTGTTAGTTTTTTCACATTTTTGAGTTTTTAGTATTGTGATATGTTTTTGCGAGGAAAATGTAAATTCAGTTTTAAAACCAAAGTTATACCCATGTATGCTAACCACGAGCATGTCAATGTAATTCCCCATATACATTAGCATCGAGCTATTTCTGTTCCATCCATTGTCTTTTGTAACATGTGGAATGTATTGAAGCTAAATCTCTTGTGAGAGAGTAATGTACATTTCTTTATGCGCTCAGTTTTACGGCTTCTTAAGCAAAAATTCTGAATTTGAGTTTTCTTAGGAAACTATTATTTCTTTGCTACGCTAAATGAGCAGGGGCAGAAAAGTCAACGTAAGGTCCGTCCGCTCTGGCGTAATGTAAAAAAAATCGACGTCCCCTTTTTTGTGTCCGAGTGCATATAAAGGAAGGTAGTACTTAACTCATAAAGTAGTGTACATAAAGAAATAAGATACTTTGGACACAATAAACTTGTGTAGAAATTTGATAATTTTATATTGTACAAAAAAACACAAAACCAAGGAGTTTGGGGGTTTTACAGTCCACCACGTTGGCAGGACTGTTCATAGCACAGTAATTAAACTCTAAAAATTGAAAGAATTTTAAAGCTGTTGAGAAATGTAAAAAACTTTTGTCCCGTAATTTTCACCTTGTCAAATGTCAGGGTGGTGCAACCGTAACATTAGACTTTTATTTTAAAGTGAAGAGAATAAAACAGGAAACAGGAAACTGCATCAGCCAGAGGAGCCCAAATGACATTTGTGACCAAGTGGAAAAGTTTGTAGATTTCTCTGAAATACTGATAAAAAAGGTTTTTTCACTTCATTGGTGACTGGAACAATTTCCATGTCAGGTGGTACAACCAATGTAATAATGTGAAATGTTATTTTAACATCAAATTATTTATCTTATTCACAGTATTTTCTTTACTTTGTGTGTTTTACTTTTACATACTCAGTGATGTCTGTGAACTCTCTATGAACGGTTATTAAAGTGTGTCTTTTTTATTGTCCTTGTATATTTATATAAAAGTATATAAACCAACGTCCACCTGACATTTTTGGGTGCTCAAATTAAAAATACTAAAAAACAATGAACCTAAAAACTTTGAAATGTTGGTCAACTACTGAAATCTGTTAGAAAACATAATTCTTCTCTCAGATATATGTTTTATCCATTTTCAAAGAACTTTTAAAAAATACGTTTTTAGACCCTCTTTTTGTCATTGACCCATAAAATACAGTATATATACATATTTTTTTGTAGTGTCAGTTGCCTGAATGGGTCAACTCCATGTTTCATTTTAATGTGAGAGGTTATAGCATGACTGTGTCCTGTTTTGTCTCCGTGAATCATCCAAAGAAAAACAAGTCTCTCCTTCATAGTTTAACATCCTGGGGGCCCCAAATAGCATCTTGCCCGTGGCCCCCAAAAAATCAAGACACGGACCTGTCTTTACTGTATGTTTTGATCTGGAGCTAAATTTGAGAGCTGTGTCAAGGTGCCCTTTACTTTCTGTAATTTTCTCTCCATCACTCAACAAGGACTGATCATATTTAGGTATTTTCAGGTTATTAGTAGTTTTTCAGCTCAATAAAATGAGTTAATTTCACTGTAAACTAGGAGATTGATCTTCAAGTCAGCAGCAACAAGTGATAGAATTAATAAACAGGCTCCAAATATCGTGAGAGAATCAAATACTGCCGGGACTTTAAGGAGTTTTCTGTTAATAATCGTTATTGGTCTCAAACAGCCGCAGTGACAACAACCAGAGCCCGAGCAGGAGCGGGAGTCTCACCGACCTCACGCCGGGTCTTCGCGCTGTTCTGCCGGCTACTACAAACTCAAGCCCCCGGTCTAAGGAGGCCTCACTCACCGGCAGCAGCTCCTTCAGGGACCGGTTCACGGACACGTCCTCCGCCTCCAGCTCTCCCTCCTCCACCTCCATGGGCTCGGCTTCGCGGGCATCCCTGTCCGACTCCGAGTCCGAGTCCGAGTCCGAGCGATCGGAGCCGCTGTCTGATTTCACCGACACCTGTAAGCTGCGCACGGCCGCCATGGCGCCAAACGCGAACAACGGCCGAAGCTGAAGCTGAAGCTGCGGATGTTTCTGACCTGGAAGCGCTTCACCGTCCGGGGGAAGGGCCGTTCGCGGACGATACGGTCCTTAGAGCCGACTCATTCAAATGGACTCGTTTCCATTTCCCCCTCTTTTTTTCTGTTACAATTCCAAGTGATTGGCCAATTTGTGATTTTACCGACTAAAATCTGTGGGGTCAAACTTTGTAACAGTGTGTCTGCCGAGCTTCAACAATGCCAGAATTTTTACCAGTGTTATAATGTAATGAATGGCTGCCGTTGAGCTAATCTCCCCAAATATACATGGGCAGATTATTCAAAGAGTCAGCACAACAAAATTTCTGGGGGTTCTCATTGACGAAAACCTTAATTTCAGACACCACATCCAAGAACTCATAAAGAAGTTATCAAAATATGCTTCTCTTTTTTTTTTAAGATAAGACATTTTCTTCCACTCTCAGCACTTCTCACCTTGTACAAAACTTTGTTTGAACCTCATTTGAATTACTGTAATATCATATGGTGCAACACATTTTACACTCACCTAAAAAAGCTGGAGAATCTCCAAAAGAAGGTCATACGAGCAATAACATGGTCTGAGTTCAGTTCCCCCTCCAGAATACTTTTCAAATGCCACAATCTTCTGCATCTAACAGAACACAACTATCTACAAAATGCTTGTATAATGTATCAAACCATGCACAAAATGAACAATAAACTGTGTGAACTCATTCCAATCTCTTTACCCGCGCACACCCATGCTACCAGGAACAAACATCTTATCACAGGAAAGAAGCGTAGACTGAAACGCTCCAGACTCTGTTTTGTCTGCAGAGGGCGTCAGATCTGGAATGAGCTTGATAATGAGTTAAAAACGTCACATTGCATCTCTGTCTTCAAGAAAAAACGAAAACAGTTACTATTGTCTATGTATCTCTGATTTACTGGTTATATCACTACATCCACGAACAATATCAGGGTCGTCTGCTACTTTTTTTGTTTTTTTCCGTCTGTATTTGTGTTGTTATTTTACTTGTGTGCTCCTGCTTTATTTGTGGGAAAACAGGCCCCCTGTTACAAGCTTTAAATAGCTTCTTTGGGGTCACTCTTTCCACACATCCACTGAGAAATCTATTGTACATATGTATATGTATGTGTATATGTATATGTATGCATGTGTGTGTATCAGTGTTAGCCAAGGTTGATGTGTGTGAATAAACTAAACTAAACTAAATGAAATACAAATACTTTGTTTCTGTACCCTCTTGCTGTCCAAGGGTCAATTTGACCCAAAGTCATTTTGTGACAGTTTTGGTTTCCTCTCATGGAATTGCCTGAAAATGAAAATTGCATGTAAAAATAGTTAAAGTATATGTTTTAAATGGATTTATAGCATCTTCCTGCCATTATAGAAATTCAAATCAATCCAACTTTAATTGTAGAGCATTTTAAAATAACCAAAGTTGACCAAACTGCGTTACAGGTCAAGAAGAAAATATATGACAGCTCATATAAGATAAAAGTACACTGCATGCAAAAATACATTATCAATTAAAAAAATCTAAAATCATAAATGAAACGAAAAATGACATGTAAATGTAATAAAACAGTTAAACAAATAAGAACAAGATTAGATGAAATAAATAAATAAAATTGACTACCGTGAGTCAAAGACCACAAATTGAATGAATTAAAAAAAACAATACCCTGCTCACACTTTGACATATAGGCTAAAAGAAGTATACGTTTATGTAAAGGAGGTCTATCATTCTGTATGTTATAAAAGTGATTGTTAAATATCTGTGAATATATCTTCATTAAAAAGAAGAAACCAAAAACATGGGGGAAATTTTCACCTTGTATTCCATAAGCAGACAGAGCAGATGGTGCTGAGTGAATTTGAAGACAAAAGGAGGGTTCAAACTTTACAAATACCTAACAGTCAAAGATTGAACCTCTGTCTAACTGAAATGGGTGTTTTTTGTGTACTTAATCATTTTTTTTAAAACAATTTAACTCAAATAAAAGTTTTTAAGTAATTAATTGTATACCTAATTTCATATCAGTATTAGAAATAAATTATGTAGACAATCAAGATCTGTTGAGCCACTTCAGAGCTGAAAGAATTGACTCACTTGAAAGCTCTGGAATTCCCATCACCACAGTCCTCCAGCTTCTTCTTCGTTGGTGCCGTGATGGTGTAAACATTGAAAGTAGCATCAGCGCCACCTAGTGAGTGTGAAGTTAGGTGTAATTCATACATGAACTGTAATATTTATTATTCCATGGTGTTTTTTTAGTTATGTAGGTTTAATGTCACGTGTTTTATCAAACCAAAAGCAGATAATTTATTTTCATTGAGAACTTAGATTTCTGGGTTGAGCAAACAGACTTTACATTCATTGTTTTGGTTTCAGTTTTAGCAGAGTACGAGCATTTTTAACCTTGAACTTTAATTGAACATGAGTATTTTTATGGAGTAATTGTCTAAATGAATGTCAAAAAAATATGAAACATGAAATGTAAGTTGCGGTGAAAGCTGCAGTTCCTCAAGTGTCCACTAGAGGCTGGCACATTAATCACTCTTAAACACATACACAGCCATTTAAAAAGACAACTGTTACAGTCTGGTTCAGCAAATGATTCTTTCACACATTTAAAAATAATTAAAAAATAAACAAATGTTCAGTTCTGAAACTTTATTACATCAGATTTACATGTCAGAATCACAGAAATCTCAGTTTATAATGCAGAATATTAAATACTGACACAGCGACATCTTTGTGATTATGCTACACCCTCTCTCGTCCCCTTTCAAAATAAAATTCTAACTCTTATTTTGCAAAAAAAAAAAAAATCAGACCAAATTAAAGATTTACACCTGAAATCAGAGGGACACGAGGAGGAACAGAAGTTGTGCTTTCAGTGCAATCGAGACGGTTACATTAGAGTATTCAGACTGTGCATATGAACATCCACAGAGCTTTGTGTCATCTTAGTGCAAAGTAAACGTCTGTTTCCTGTCGGTAAAACGTAGCTTGCCGTCACCTCGAAGACCAAAAACGTCCAGTCAGCGAAAGCCTGTGTCGACGTCAGAAACCTGATCAGATTCTGTTTTTTTTTTTTTTTTTTTTAGTATCTCAGCAGGTTTGACACACAGCTGTGAGGAAAAAGACAAAGTTTGACTGAATAAGTCTTCAGTTTGATTGGAGTGATTGGTTTGTTTTTAACAGTGACTGATGTGTGTAAACATTCAGACGTAAAGAATCGACGTACGGAGAGAAAGTGTCTGCAGAAGGAAAACTGGAAGAACCACAGCGACGTAACTCTGAGTCAGAAAAATAATTATTGCATCAGAGGCTTTAGACATTTTTAGGCGTTTGAGTCTTTTTATGATTACGACACAAAAAGGAAACTAAAACAGTAATCCTGTAACAATTCTGAAGATATTTGTCGTGACCATAGACTGTATAATGAGTGGACGTAACAACGTTCGGCTCAAACTGAAGCCTCCAGCAGATGCCCCGCCCCCTGGTGTCTGGCTGCAGTATAGGTCATAAGCCCCGCCCCCTGGTGTCTGGCTGCAGTATAGGTCATAAGCCCCGCCCCCTGGTGTCTGGCTGCAGTATAGGTCATAAGCCCCGCCTCCCCATGTATTCCAGATATGAGCCGGGAAAACTTTAAAAAATTACAATACCTGGTAGAAACGTTTCTCTCATCTTTACGCTAAGGTAGTATGATGATGTCATCTGGCTGCATGGTGTTCAGGTGTTTTTTTTCCTGAGAAGTTAGTTTCTCATTAGTTATTGGACGTTAAAAACTGCGATATAAGTTTCGTTTTACGATAGTTGACAGCTGCCGTTCATGAGTAGTTTTTATCGGGGATATAAGAAACTTCAGGAAAGAGCCAAAAGGAGACTAAACCTTCTGAAGAAGAAGAAATAAATATTTTTATTTCTCTTTTTTACTTGGCTCCACCGGAAATTCTCTACTGCGCAGACTCTGGCTGCACAATGGCGGCTAGAGAAACGGGGTTTTTTGGCTTCAAAANCTATATACAGTCAATGGTCGTGACCCCCAAATCAACATGCACTGGTATTTGAGAACCACGGGATTTATTTAGTTATTTTTATTTTTGATTAAAGAAAACAAAAATCAACACATTATAATTAAAACCTTAAAGAAACAATAGGGAAAAAAGTCCATGTGTCATTTTGAACGTTTATACAGAAGGAGTCGACATTTTTGTGTAATTGTTGGATTATTTGGAAATCAAAGCAAGTGTTTATGTCTTAATTTTAGTAAAAAATTGTCTTTTTATTCTTAGTATGAGCCTCATTCAACTGACCAGTCCAGAAAAATGTCCCATTTTAACTTAAGCAGCAGGTTAAAAGTACCCTCAGGAACTTTGGTCACACTTTATTTCCTCAAAAGCAGAATGGGAGAACCGTGATAAAATGACGACATCTTAAATCTTTGAGGTGACTCAGCAGTTTTCCATATTTGCGCTCTGATTGGTGTGTTGTTCTCTGGAGGTGTGGATCAACCTGAAGTAAACTCTGATATCACTGAGAACAAAAACTGCACATTGAAAAGTGAAATATGAGCCGACGGTGATTTACTGCAGATAAATATTACATTCCTTTAAAGAGCATACGGCAGGTTACATTTTTTTTTGGATAAACACTTAATATGGTCTGAAAGTGGTCGTAGAATAAGACAAACGCTGATTTTTTTTAATTATTCATGACAAAAAGGCACAAATTTAGAGGATGAAGTAGCTATTTTCAGTGTCCCTGTTCAAAAAGCTGCTTCATCCTTCGCCGCGTCATGTGACGTCATCCAGGGGACGAGCGTTCTCCTCCGCTCTGATCCAATGTGTTTGAGAGGAGATAGTGAGTGAGAGCGGGGATTTAGAATCGTGTTTCTACAAGTTTTTTATTTGATTTGATCGTTCATTGGGATGGTTCAATGATGCATTCTTACTCTGGATGCAAAAATAGCGACTTAGCAGGAAATCGAGTAGATCTTTTCCCCAAAAGGAGGAAAGAGTTCGCTTCCATGCTCAGGTTCGTTTCCTGCAGCTGAAGAAACGGGACTTTATCTCTACATCGGTCACTGAAAAAAGCGATCGTTTGTGGCGACAGGGAGACTATGTTCCTGGTTTTATGATGGAGTTCAGGATCAGATACTGGAGCCAGGACCAGGTGAGATGATGGAGGTGAAGCCGCAGACAGCGACAGGTTCAGCAGCCACAGCCCGGGAACAGGTGTCAGATTTAAACAAGGACAGAAACATCATCTGAGCACCGTCAGGCCCAATTCCAATTCCTGTCTTAACCCTCAATCTCAAAATGCTCCTGCGAAGTGTAAGTGCTGTCCCGATTCTCAGAAAGTTAAGGTTGAGGGTTAAGTTTGAGGCTGTCTCTCCCTCAATACTGAGATTTTCCGACACCACCCTTGGGACTAAGGGACACCCAGAATGCATTGCGTATTTTCAGTAAATAAACATGGCGTCCAAAGTGGCAGAGAAGGCGAGCTACAAATATAGTATTTTCTTTGTTAATGGAGATAAAAATATTAGGAAAACCATTGTATTATCTTAGTTTAGACCCATTTTATGGATTATTTACCTCGTTGTTGCATAACATTTATTTTTATTTTACGATCTTTTGTCAATAGCGGTCGGTGCAGACAAGCCATGATTCTATTGTTTAAGTTAGTTAATGTTACAAAATGGTCATTTTTCTCCGTGGTAATGTAATTGTTTTATCAAGATAACAGCCTATATAACAGCTTGTGCTGATAATGGTATAAGATGACCGGGCTAATGTCATCTCCTGTAGCTGCAGAGTTATGTAACGATAGTTATAGCTGGTGTTTACCTTTCAATAAACTATGGTTTGCTGTGACAGCTGAATATGTCCGTGGTTGTGTTATTTATACAGATTATTTTTTTGATAACGCTAACCGAAGGAATAACTGACAGACAGTCCACAACAATTTCATTTGCATTTAAGGGGTGTCCCATTTCTAAGTCACAAGATAGACCTTAACACTTGGTTTTGAGGGCGACTAAGATTGAGGGTGAAGAAAGGAATTGGAATTCACCCTAAGTCTTGATTTATTTATTTATTTTATGACCCTGAATTAGTGGATATACGAATTTTAACAGGTTGAAAAAGTGTTTGTTGAATACACGATATCGCTGAAGCAGGTGCTGAGTCTCTTCTCTCACACTCACACTCACGGAAAACCGTAGTTCAGTTTTACTCTTCCAACGGACTGATTTGTGATCGGCACCAAACAAACTACAGACTTTTTAAGTTTCTGTTTCTGAGTTCAAACTTTAAATACGCTGATGTGAACAGCATCAGGCTCCATGTCTGTAGCTAACGCCGTCACTCACCAGGACTCGCTCTTCTCCTCTGGTCCTCCTCACTCCTCAGCTCCCTGCTCTCCTTTACCCATAATTCCTCCTAATCCTGCCCTGTTCCTGCTCTTCATCGTGTCTAAAAGTCTCATCATTTTAATCCTGAGGAGCCTCATATGTATAGGAATGCAGATTTTCTCCTCTTCATTAACAATAGTGACAGCCTGATCCATGTTCATGTTAAACTGAGGAGTTTTCAGCAGTTTCTCCCCTGGATGACGTAACAGCTCAATGCTGGTTTTTGATGCAGAAGTTAAAAAAAATGAACTAAAACGTCTCCAGCAAACTCTGTGGTTCACTAATTTCAAAAATTCCTTCAGAAACATTGTTTTTGGGCATCTTTCCTAAGATTTTATTCAAAGTTGTGTTTAACCTGTAATATGCTCTTTAAATCCAGCTGTTAGCTCTGCTCAGAGTCCCTGATTCTAACTGTAAAACATCTTCATTAAAGCCTGGACACCAACAGAACACAGTGTTTGACCCTTTCAGTGCCTCACAGGTAAATTCCAGCTCACCTGTACAACTCCTGGATGACTCTGAGATAACCTTGATGACATCACGATGACGTCACAGAGACGATTTCTGAGATTATTAAACACACGATGAAGAGGCTTCAGATGAAGAAAGCGTTTCCCTCGTCGTCTCCTCAGACTCTTTCACTTTACGTGTTCGATTGTCCGTCAGCGTCTTCACGTAAACGTCCACGTCGACTCTAGAATCTAAAAAACAGAAATGTACGAGAGAAGAAGAGTATTTACAAGATATAGAATACGAGCGGAGAAACTGAGTCTGGGTAAACTTTCAGCCCTGAGTTCTGTCTGCAGGTTCTATTTACGCTTTTTTTATTTTTCCTCCACTATTTGCACCTCAACCTTCAGGTCATTTGTATTTTTAGAGTCCGAGCCGAGGATTATTTTTCTTTCAGCACCTTTAACCCAAATTAAGTGACCTGAACATGCATGAAAAGCCAACAAGTTTGCCCATCCAATCCAATGGGCCACTCAAAGGAGAATTTTTCTTTATACAGTGGCAAATTTGCAAGTTTAAAGGTGGGACATTTGCAAGTTTGAAGATGATAAAAATGCAAGTTTATAAAAAGCAAATTTGCAATTTTTTAAGTGCCAAAAATGGAAGTTTAAACTTGCTAATTTGTGATTTTAAAGTGGGAATAATGCAGGTGTAAAAAGTGGAAAATCTGCTTTTTCGTGGCACAAATATGAGTTTAAAAGTGGCAGATATGCACCTTTAAAAGTGGCAAATTTGCGCATTTCTAAAGAGGCAAATTTGCATGTTTGCATTTCTAAAGTGGCAAATTTGCGCAATTCTAAAGTGGCAAATTTGCGCATTTCTAAAGTGGCAAAGTTGCGCGTTTGTGTTTATAAAGTGGCAAATTTGTGCGTTTCTAAAGTGGCAAATTTGCGCATTTCCTTTCTAAAGTGGCAAATTTACGTGTTTCTAAAGTGGCAAATTTGTGCGTTTCTAAAGTGGCAAATTTGTGCATTTGTAGAGTGGCAAATTTGCGCATTTCCGTTTCTAAAGTGGCAACTTTGCGTATTTACGTTTCTAAAGTGGCAACTTTGTACATTTGCGTTTCTAAAGTGGCAAATTTGCGCGTTTGTAAATTGCCATATTTGCGCGTTTGTGTTTCCAAAGTGGCAACTTTGCACATTTGCGTTTCTAAAGTGGCAAATTCGTCGTTTCTAAAGTAGCAAAGTTGCATGTTTGCTTTTATAAAGTGACAAATTTGCGCGTTTCTAAAGTGGCAAATTCGTCGTTTCTAAAGTGGCAAATTTGGATGTTTAACAGTGGCAAGTTTGAAGTTAGAAGTCAGTTAGAATTGGCTTTCTTGTTTCAGCCACACAGGGTGTAACTTCCTCTCACTTCTTTTCTTTTAAAAAGCGCATTTGTGTTTTTTTAATGTATTTTTGTTTGTCTAAAAAATGTGTTTTATGTCAACGCTTCATCAATATTTTTTCTTTGAGTTTCCTTAAAACCCTGTCGTAGCTTATCCTCCAAATACCGAGCATAAGTTTTATGATTCTGGTGCTTTCGTGAGGACGTTATGCTCCATGGCGCCCCCTAGTGACAAAAATCTGCAGCCCCTACAGCTACTTTTGCGAATGGCAATTTTTTTTTTGGCGTAACTATCATTTGACTGTAGAGACACATCGACGATGAAAAGTTATGACATGTTTTTTTGTAATCAATGAACGTTGCCAAGGGAGGCGACCAAAGCTGATTATTTTTCATCAAAAGCAGCAGTTCAGGTGTTTTTTTTTAGCAAGAACACGAAGGAAAAATCTCGGAAATGAAAGTAAATGGAGACGTTATGGTTAAAAACAAAAAGCAGCTCAGATTTATCACATTAACTTCAAACACAAACGTCGTCCTCACCTTCGTTTCTCTCCTCACAGTTCACTGACCCGGCTGCAAACACAGGAGGAGAAACATGAGAAGCAGAAACGACTCCACACTGACACAAAACACTGATTATTCCTTCTCAGACAAATGTTCCCATCGTATTCTGACGATAATTCTTTCGAACGAGCATCAACACAAACTCACTGCGGACGAGTGGCTCAACTTATCGAAACGAAACTTGAGGTTGGATCGTGGCGAGTTTTTGTTTTTAAGCTCTGAAACAGGAAGAGAAACAAACGGTGAGTTAAAACAGTTTCGATCACTTTAAATGATCAGCAAATAAAAAAGGAGTCTGAACCTGTGGGGCTGCGGCAGACGAGGAGAGGACTTGAACTTTGACCTTCTACTGTCGCAGCCTGGGCGAGCTAATGAGAGAGAGAGAATTCTTAAAACATTATAATTATCTGGGGCTAAGTCCCGCCCCCAAACCCAATCAGCCAATCACAGTGTGTATAGCTGTTCACATAGGCACCGCCTACTACCTACTACATACAACAGTAGTAGGTAGTAGGCGGTTTGGAAAAAAGCCTATGTGTTATCTGGACGACCATCAGAAACTTTCAGTCCCTCTTTGATCGGCCTCTCGCTCCTCACCAGGTGTGTGTCGTCTGCAGGTAAACTGAAGCTGCAGCTGCTGGACGTCGACCTGGAGATTTTACTGCTCTCCTTCTTCATGTGAATCCTGCAAAATCAACGTTAAAACACGAGTCAGTCACGAAACCTGCTGTAACGACAGAAACGGAGCTGAACCATTGATTGTTTAAGTGTAAAACTGTAAAATTTGCACATTTCTAAAGTGGCAAATTTGCACATTTGAGTTTATAAAGTGGAAAATTTGCACCATTGCGTTTCTAAAGTGGCAAATTTGCGCAATTGCGTTTCTAAAGTGAGAAATTTGCACATTTCTAAAGTGGCAAATTTGCGCATTTCTTAAGTGGCAAATTCGCATGTTTGCATTTATAACGTGGCAAATTTGCGCATTTCTTAAGTGGCAATTTGTGCGTTTCTAAAGTGGCAATTTGTGCTTTTCTAAAGTGGCAAAGTTGGGCCCTTGCGTATAGAAAGTGGCAATTTTGCGCATCTCTAAAGTGGCTAAATTATGCGTTTCTAAAGAAGCAAAGTTGCAAATTTGCATTTTTAAAGTAGCAAAGTTGCGCGTTCGCGTTTATAAAGTGGCAAATTTGCGATTTTCTAAAGTGGCAAATTTGTGCGTTTCTAAAGTGGCTAAATTATGCGTTTCTAAGGTAGCAAAGTTGCAAATTTGCATTTTTAAAGTAGCAAAGTTGCGCGTTTGCGTTTATAAAGTGGCAAATTTGCACGTTTCCGTTTCTAAATTGGCAAATTTGCGCATTTCTAAAGTGGCAAATTTGTGCGTTTCTAAAGTGGCAAATTTGGACGTTTATTAAGTGGCAAATTTGCGCATCTCTAAAGTGGCTAAATTATGCGTTTCTAAAGTAGCAAAGTTGCAAATTTGCATTTTTAAAGTAGCAAAGTTGCGCGTTTGCGTTTATAAAGTGGCAAATTTGCACGTTTCCGTTTCTAAATTGGCAAATTTGCGCATTTCTAAAGTGGCAAATTTGTGCGTTTCTAAAGTGGCAAATTTGCGCGTTTCTAAAGTGGCAAATTTGTGCGTTTCTAAAGTGGCAAAGTTGGACGTTTATATAGTGGCAAAGTTGCGCCCTTGCGTTTATAAATTGGTAAATTTGTGCATTTCTAAAGTGGCAAATTTATGTGTTTCTGAAGTAGCAAAGTTTGCATTTATAAAGTGGCAAATTTGCGCATTATGGTAAACACGGACCTGTCGCGTTGTCCCGCCTCCGGAGAGCTGGGATTGGACGGCAGCTCTGACCTCACCTCCAGCGTGGCGTGGCAGCCGTCAAAGCTCCTCTGTTCACTGAGGAGACTGAGAGAGTTAAACATTCACTGCTCATCAAGCTGAACTCAGACAGAGAGAAGAAAACAAAGATGCTGATGTAGAAATTTACCCTCTGAGATTGTGTTTCTCTGTTTGACTGTCCACACTCAGGAGACGAGGGAAAAGTCCTGAACGCCTCTTCACCGGAGACTTCACGTTATACTGAGAGAAAACAAAACAGCTGATCAGAAAATAACTCCATAATTTAAAACCTGAACGTTTTCAGGTCACCACACTCTGAGAGTTTCAGAGAAATCTGCCTCAAACCTTCCCTCACCTCAGCGCTGAAATGTGCCAAACCGCCGCCGCTCAGACTGGTGGGCAGACCTGCCCCGCCCCTCGACATCGTCTCCATGGAGACGCTCCGCCCTCGCATCGCCCTCTGACGCAAACAGAGACATTATTAAGCTCAATCAGGACCATTTCTTGGGGCTGTGTTCTTGGTCCCACCTTTTTTCTTTACCTCTTAAACTTTGGCCTGATTTATAAAGTTTATTTTACCATCCATAAATAGATGACACTCAGATTTACCTGCCGATTAAGAAAAATAAAAACAAGACTCGCACAAACTGTCGTGATGACACGGCTTGTGTAGATTTATCTGAAAACATCAGGAATCCAGAAAAAGAAACATGAAAAAGATCTAAAGTTCCCTCTTCCACCTCCAACTCTTTGACGCTGACCTTGAGCGACTCCAGCAGACCTCCGTGGGCGTGTCCGTTCTCCGCTCTTCCCTCCTCCTCGAAACCCGAAGTCAATCCCAGCATGCTTTGGGAGCGTCTCTGCAGCTCATCGTGGAGGCTGTCCAGCAGTGCAGCTCGAGTTCGCTCCTGTAAAACACACAAACGCATCAGGAAAACAAAATAGTTATAAAACAACAGGGGACCGATCAGTGAGCCCTGAGGAACGCCTCAACAAAGATTAACACCAGGATAATTAACTTATCTGCTCTCTGGTTGGACTCTTTTTAAACAATTTCTTTAAAGAGGGAGATCCTCTTTGGTGTTTTTACCTCCAGTCGTGCGAAGCGGTCGCTCTTGTAGCAGGCGAGCTCTGCGTTGATGAGTTTTGTGAGAAGAAACTCTCTGAACTCTAGACCCTGAACACGCACAGACATCAGGTTCAGATCTTTACTCAGCGATAGATTTCTGTTTCACACTGTTCAAAGCTCGACTTCCTCTCACCTTCGTAAAAACAGCCGGGTTAGGAAGAGGCGGGCCGAACGGGGGAACGTCCTCCCGAGCTGTGACGGACACCTGTCGACGAAACAATTAAGATCAATGGGTCAATGAGGTGACGTCCCCTTTTTTTGTGTCTGAGTGCAATATTTCCTTCCATCATGAATTGAGTATTTCATCACATGTATTTCTTTATTCTATGAAACCTGTGTTATTTGAACACATCTTTAAACTATTAAAATATAACATGTTTTTTTGTGTTTTGGTTCCTCAAACCCCCAAAATGTCAGGTGGTGCAACCGTCCTGACAAGTATCCACAGTAATTAAACTCTAAAAATTGAATGTCAGTTATTGTAAATGGAAATTAAAAATACAGTGGCATTNGTGGTACAACCAATGTAATAATGTGAAATGTTATTTTAACATCAAATTATTTATCTTATTCACAAATAAAAGAAATGAAACACACAAAATGAAAATGTATGAGTCACTACAGACACTTGAGAGATACTTGCCAATAATTTCACACAGAAAAAATAACAGGAACATATAAATATATTTTCATATATTTGGTTGAGCCACCTGACATTTTTGGGTGCTCAAATTAAAAACACTAAAAAATAATGAACCTAAAAACTTTGAAATGTTGGTCAACTACTGAAATCTGTTAGAAAACTTTTTAAAAATACGTTTTTAGACCCTCTTTTTGTCATTGACCCAAATACAAATTTTTTTGACTATGTTGCAAAACTCAAACTGCAGTTTAGTGTTTTTGCTAAACTGAATACTGAAATGAATCCAGGTGGATACTAACAAACATAAATGAACCAAATGGATCGTCTCCACCTGAGCTCTACCTTGTAGCAGGTGCAGTCTGAACACGGCTCCTCCACCTGCACGATGATGAAGGCGTGCAGGAAGTTGGAGGCGATCATGTCGGGGACGAAAGGCGTGGCGTCTTCCTGGAACACCACGGCAACAATGTCGTTTCCTATGTGACGCTTCCTCTGGAGCTGAGCGAGAGAAAACATCATCATCAGGACGAAGGAACGCGTCACTGTTGCCAACTCAGAGACTTTCTCGCTAAATCTGGCGACTTTCCAGACCCCTTGGCGACTTTTTTATGTCAAAAGCGACTAGCGACAAATCTGGCGACTTTTCTAGTGTTTGGCGACTGACGTGAAAAGCGTGTATCATTCCACAGTCTCCATCCTCAACGAGCAGCGGGTTCTGCCGTGAGCTCCTCCCTCGTCTTAAAGCATTCACAGGTCGGTCTCGACTCTCGCAGCAGTCGCAGCTGCAGTCAGAGGAGAGGAGACCATGCGTGCGCTAAACCGCCGCTGGTTTACAGCTGGAAGCAGAGGTGAGAGTAGTTCACATGTACACAGGACCAGGAAGATATTAGAGCGGCTGCTGCTTTAAAGCGCTCGTTCAAAACCAGTCACAGCCGCACGCTGGGTCGGGAAATAAATTCACTCGCAATATGCAGTCTTGAAAACTACCTTCACTTTTAAAAAATCCCTTTTTACGTTTTCCAAATTGTTTCTGAAGAGCCCGGTAGTCTCCTCTGCGCCCAACGTTTAAAATAATAAAAATATTATTATCGTCTCTAAACAATATGAATAAAAATGGGAAGAAACTTTGTAAAACTAACTTTTTTGGTTTTATAATGCAGAGAAACATCAGCTCTTTTTCTCAAAAGACACTGAAAATGAGTTAGAAATTTGAAAAAATAAACAGATTAAATTTTAATTAAGCTGAGAGAGACAGAGATGAATATAAAAGCCAATTTCTGCTGGTTAAAAATACAGAAAATTAAAAACAGGATCTAAATTTTTTTTCCCCCCCATATTGAGTCAAGACTTAACAATAAAGTCATAGTTTCGACTTTTCTTTTAAAAAAATATGACTTTTTAATCACTCATTTGGAATATCATTGTAAAATGAATCCAATAAAAATCTAATTTGTAGTTCTAAACATTTAGGACGTTTATTATACACTTTTTGTCTCTTCCAGGACATTATTCCTTTTTCCTACAGCGTTCCTTACAATAACGTTCCAATGCCTGATTATGCAAATTAGGTGATGATGTCATCTAGCGACTTTTGGGGCAGCCAATAGCTACTTTCCTTGCTGAGGAGTTGGCAACACCGCCGCTCGCTCGCCTCAGCGCCGCGTCACGCCACGCCTACCTGCTGTGCGTCTCCCTCGGTGAAGGGCAGCTTGGTGGAGACGTGGAACATGATCTCCTGCTCTCTGTGGACGGTGTAGACCGACTGAGACCCCGTCTGACCGTGAGACACGTCCAGGCCGCCACGAAACCTGCAGAGACGAGCACAGAGAGAATTTCTTTCACCTGAACGACCTTTTCTTAAGGTCGGTCATCTGTGAGGTCGTTCCTCTGCTCCATTAAACGCTCATTAATAATCTGTTCACGTCATTACCTCAGTCTGAGTCGTTTTTTCTGACAGAAACCATCAGACTGAGCTAAAGTTCTGCACCCGTTTTTTTTTTTTTTTACCCCTTAAAGTCCTGAAGATCTACGGTGTCTCCCAGCAGCTGCAGAAACTCTGTGAACGCCGGCGTCTCCTCATTGTTCCTGAACAGCTCCTCCTCCGACACCTGAGGGAGGAAAAGTTTTCAGATATGTTTTTAAATCAATAAAGTGATGCTGATCTATGTCACAGTCTTTATTTTTGTGAATTAATGCAAATAACTAAGGGGAATAATGTGAACAAGAGGGTAGAAACACATGAAATTTTCTTTTTAAATTCTAAAATCCAAGTTCTGTCTCTGATCTCTGAACTTTTCTATTTTGATCTTAGAGTTCTAACTTTGTTATTGAATGTGTATCTTTGATCTTTAAGTTCTGGCTTTGAAATTTGATGTGTATCAATTATCTTTGATCCTTAAGTTTGACCTTTACTCTTTCAGATCGACCTTTGAATTTCACCTTTGATATTTCATATGAAGCTCGATCTTGAACACTGACGTTGATTTCAGAGTTTGCTTCTGATCTTTGTATTTGTATTCTTTTCACCTTGTTTTTTTAATTTGATCTTGAAGTTTTTTCTTCGATCATTGAACTC
This sequence comes from Thalassoma bifasciatum, assembly GCA_008086565.1. Lineage (NCBI taxonomy): Eukaryota > Metazoa > Chordata > Actinopteri > Labriformes > Labridae > Thalassoma > Thalassoma bifasciatum. The sequence continues at coordinate 66,220 of RPOG01002340.1, forward strand.
GACCTTTGATCTTTGAGTTCTACTTTTCATCTTTACGTTTTGCTTTTGATCTTCGAGTTATACCTTTGATCTTCATATTCTACTTTCTCATCTTTAAGTTTTGTCTTGAAACATTTCCTTTGACCTCTGATTTTCCAGTTCTATATTTCATCTTTGAGTTTTGCTTTTGATCATAAAATTCTACTTTTGATCCTAAAGTTTTGCCTTTGACCAATGGATTCTACTTTTGATCTATGATGTGTATCTACAATCTTTGAGTTATGCCTTTGATCTTTGAGTTTCGTCTTTGATTTTTCATATGAAGCTCGATCTTGAACACTGACCTCGATTTTAAAGTTTACTTCTGATCTTTATATTCTACCCTTGATTTTTTAGTTTTCACCTTGTTTTTTTAATTTGATCTTGAAGTTTTTTCTCTCATCATTGAACTCGACCTTTGATCTTTGAGTTCTACTTTTCATCTTTAAGTTGCCCTTGAAACATTAAATTTTACCTTTGATCTTTCAGTTCTGCCTTTTATCTTTACATTTTACTTCTGATCTTCGAGTTCTACCTTTGATCTTCAAATTCTACTTTTTCATCTTTAAGTTTTGCCTTGAAACATTACCTTTTACCTCTGATTTTCAAGTTCTACATTTCATCTTCGAGTTTTGCTTTTGATCATTGAATTCTACCTTTTGAAGTTTTATCTTTGATCATAAAATTCTACTTTTGATCCTAAAGTTTTGCCTTTGACCAATAGATTCTACCTTTGATCTACGATGTGTGTCGACAATCTTTGAGTTCTGCCTTTGATCTTTGAGTTTCATCTTTGATATTTAATGTGAATCTTTCATTTTTGAATCCTATCTTTAACCTTGTAACGTACATCTAATTTTTTGAAGTGAAACTATGATCTCTGTCTTTAAATTTGACCTTTGATCTTTCAACTGTTTATCTTATACTTTGCTCTTTAGGTTCTACCTTTGATGTCTAAACTGTTCTCTTGATATTGTTTGTTTATTTTCCATCTTTGAGTCCTCCCTTTGATCTTTGATGTCTACCTTTAATATCTAATTTGTACCTTTGATTTCACATGTGTAGCTTTGATCTTTAAAGTTCTGCTTTTAATCTTCAAATTCTGCCTTTGAACACAGGATTTCCTTGTTTACTCGCTGTATTTTTTCAATGAATTATTAGTTTCTTGGTTACCTGACCAAATCTTTGGAAAATGACGCCAAACTTGAAGGTGTTGTTGACTTCATGTTCATCGTAGTTGACTATCAGCTGCGACGCCTGGAGACAGACGGTAAAAAAAGAAATATTTGTTAAATCAGTCAGGGAATGGACTTTTTCAGAATATGAGTGTCGTTATTTTCTCACCTTGGGGTAAAGGACGGGACTGAAACGTAGCCCAGCAGCTTCATCGCACAGCAACTAGGGAACAAACAGTTTCAGCACCAAGACCATTCTTTCATTTCACGTTGCGTACGTTAAAGTTACCGTGGCTCCCAGAACCAGTTTTTGTACCTTGGCGAGCTCGGGCACACTCGGGATCTCCGGCAGCTCCGACAGAGATAATCTGTGGTAAACGCTCTTCACTCGAGACCTGAGGGAACACGAGGCAGAGAGAAGACACGATGACTTTAAACTCCTCCATGTTCGTGCTCCGCTCCTTCAGGTGTGTGCGTACCTGACGATGACGTGGAGCGACTCGTGCTCCTTCTCCTCCTCGTGTCGCACGGACAGAAGCAGGTTTCCCTGGCTGCTCGCCGGGCAGGAGAAGTTTAGATGCTCCTGAAGAAAAAACAGAAAGAAGTAAAACTTGAAAACATCCAGCCTCCTGATTGGCTGCTGCTCTGCCTCTATGTCGTTCACCTGTTTAACCACCAATCAGAGCTCAGGACACATGACAGAACAGGTTCTCAAAATATTCACACTCAATATTTCGACTGAAGTATCTCGATTCCATTTTCTATCTAGGAATTTGGACTATTTCTCTCAGGATCTTATTTTTTATCTCAAAATTTTGCCTTTTCATCTCAATGTTTAATTTTTTAAGTCAAAGTTTTGGCTTTATCTCAAAATGTCAACATTGTATCTCAAATTTAGTTTGTTTTTTGGTCATAGTTTTGGTTTATCTCTTTTGACTGAAGTGTCTCAAATTTGACTTTTATCTAGGAATTTTATTTTTCTGATCTCAAAATTTTGCCTTTTCGTCTCAATATGTTAACATCGCATCTCATATTTTGACTTTTTGTTCACAAGTTTGGTTTAATTATCTCAATATTTTCTATCTCAGATTTTGGACTACTTCTCTCAGGATGGAATTTTTATCTCAAAATTTTGCCTTTTCATCACAATATTTAATATCTTATGTCAAAATTTTGACTTAATCACAAAATGTCAAAATTGCATCTCAAAATTTAGATTTTTTTTGGTCACAGTTTTAATTTAATTATCTCAAAATTTGACTGGAGTGTCTCAAATTACACTTTTTATCTCAGAAGTTTAACTTTCTAACTCAATATTTCGTTTCTTATCTCCACATTTTGATTTTTTTTGGTCATAATTTTAGTTGGATTTTCTCAATATTTCAACTGAGGTATCAGAATTCCATTTTCTAGTTTAGAATTTGGACTTTTTCTCTCAGTATCTTATTTTTTATGTCAAAATTTTGACTTTATCTCAAAATGTAAAAACTTAGTTTTTTTTAAAGTCATAATTTTGATTTATCTCAATTGTTTTGACTGAAGTGTCTCGAATTTTACTTTTACCTTGGATTTTTTTTTTCACCTCAAAATTTTGCCTTTTTGCCTCTCAAAAAATTTAGACTATCTCAAAATGTCAACATTGTTTCTCAATTTCTTTTTTTGGGCGTGGTTTTAATTTAATTATCTCAAAATTTGACTGAAGTGTCTCAAAATGAACATTTTATCTCAGAGTTTTAACTTTTTATCTCAATATTCTATCTTTTCTATCTCAAAATTTTGAAATCATCGCAAAAATTTGATTTTTTTTCATATTCCCGAGTTTATGATCTTAAATTTTTTGACTGAAGTTCCACAAAATTGACTTTTCATCTCTGAACTTTGACGTCTTATCTCAAAATATGGGCCAAAACAAACAAAGCCAAGTTTTCATTCTTATTTTATAACAGGCAGAGATGGGCTTCCATAATAATGTCTCAACATCTGCTTATGCTTCTATAGAAAGAAAACAAACATTTCTCCTGTGCAAACTGTATATCTGCAGCTTTAAACAGTCAGAATTTCATGTTTTTATCTCAACATCAGAATAATGTCAGTATCTCAGTGTCTTTGATTTATTATAAACATCAATTATTTGTAAAACAAGCTGAGAAAAAAACAACAACATTTTGGAGAAATTTATAAAATCCCCAAAGACATAATTTTACCGCCAAAAAACAGAAGCGTTTTTCTCCTCACCCGGCCTAAGAAGTGCTTCCTGTACGCCCGCGCAGCCTCGCTGATCTCCTCCAGCTGGTACCCATAATCCCCCTGGGGTGTCTCCTCCTCCTCCACTTCCTTTAACGCCCCTTTCTCCTCCTCTGCTTCCTCCGCTTTAATCTCCGGTGGAGGCGCAGGTGGGGGAGGAGCCTCAGGGTCTTCGATCCAGTAACCGCCAAACTGCGGCAGGATGACCTGAGGGTAAGGACCGCCCCTCTCCAACACCTGTAACACAGCACAGGTGAGGACGCCGCCACAGAGCGTCAGGAGAATGATTCAGCTCCTGTCAGTTTGTTCTCACCTCCTCGATCCTGGGGTAAGGAATGTAGTCGTCCTGGAAGAGAGGAGCGAATGTTACACACACGACGAAAGAAACGCTCAACAAACAACGCCACGCTCACACTCTGATGATGAAACGGCGAGAGTGGTGATGGTGAACGTGCACAGAATGAGCTGACAACCAATCACAGCCAATGATGAAGCGATGGTTCCTGATGTCACACAAACGTGTCATAATGGAGGTGACTTTAAAAGTTTGTAGCGTAGTTTAGTAGCCGGCTACATTTAGCTTAGCTCCTCACAGCTCAGTGCTCTGAGACGTGTCTGTAACGTTAGTGAATCCTGGTTGTGTCCTACCAGGTCTCATCTACCAACTCCAACTCCTGTTTTAGCCTTTAGCTTCTGTTTTAGCCTTGAGCTCCTGTTTTAGCCTTAAGTTTCTGTTTTAGCCTCTAGCTCATTTTTTAGCCTTTAGGTCATGTTTTAGCCATAACCTCATGTTTTGGCCTCTAGCTCATGTTTTAGCCATAAGCTCATGTTTTAGCCTCTAGCTCCTGTTTTAGCCTTTAGCTCTTGTTTTAGCCATAAGCTCCTATTGGAGCCTTTAGCTCCTGTTTTAGCCTTGAGTTCCTGTTTTAGCCTCTATCTCATGTTTTAGCCTTTAGCTCATGTTTTAGCCATAACCTCATGTTTTAGCCTCTAGCTCCTGTTTTAGCCTTTAGCTCATGTTTTAGCCTTTAGCTCCTGTTTTAGCCATAAGGTCATGTTTTAACCTTAAGCTCCTGTTTTAGCCTTGAGCTCATGTTTTAGCCTTGAGCTCATGTTTTAGAGTTGAGCTCATGTTTTAGCCTTGAGCTCCTGTTTTAGCCTTGAGCTCCTGTTTTAGCTTTGAGCTTCGTTTCAGCCTTTCGCTCATGTTTTAGCCTTTAGCTCATGTTTTAGCCTTTAGCTCCTGTTTTAGCCTTTAGCTCCTGTTTTAGCCTTTAGCTCCTGTTTTAGCCTTTAGGTCATGTTGAAGCCTTTAGCTCCTGTTTTAGCCTCTAGCTCCTGTTTTAGCCTTAAGTTTCTGTTTTAGCCTCTAGCTCATGTTTTAGCCTGTAGCTCATGTTTTAGCCTTAAGCTCCTGTTTTAGCCTTAAGCTCCTGTTGTAGCCTCTAGTTCCTGTTTTAGCCTATAGCTCCTGTTTTACCCTTGAGCTCATGTTTTAGCCTCTAGCTCCTGTTTTAGCTTGTAGCTCATGTTCTAGCCTTTTGTTCCTTTTTTAGCCTTGAGCACCTGTTTTAGCCTCTAGCTCATGTTTTAGCCTCTAGCTCATGTTTTAGCCTATATCTCATGTTTTAGCCTTTAGCTCATGTTTTAGCCTTAAGGTCATGTTTTAGCCTTAAGCTCATGTTTAAGCCTTTAGCTCCTGTTTTAGCCTTTAGCTCCTGTTTTAGCCTTGAGCTCCTGTTTTAGCCTTTAGCTCATGTTTTAGCCTTTAGCTCCTGTTTTAGCCTTTAGCTCATGTTTTAGCCTTAAGCTCATGTTTTAGACATTAGCTTCTGTTTCAGCCTTGAGCTCCTGTTTTAGACATTATCTCCTGTTTTAGCATTTAGCTTCTGATTTAGCCTTTAGCCCTTGTTTTAGCCTATATCTCATGTTTTAGCCTTTAGCTCATGTTTTAGCCTCTAGCTCCTGTTTAAGCCTTTAGCTCCTGTTTGAGAATTTAGCTCCTGATTTAGTTTTTAGCTCATGTTTTAGCCTTTAGCTCCAGTTTTAGACTTTAGCTCATGTTTTAGCCTCTAGCTCATGTTTTAGCCTTTAGCTCATGTTTAAGCCATTAACTCATGTTTTAGCCTCTAGGTCATGTTTTAGCCTTTAGCTCATGTTTTAGCCTCTAGCTCATGTTTACGCCTGTAGCTCATGTTTTAGCCTCTAGCTCATGTTTTAGCCTCTAGGTCATGTTTTAGCCTATATCTCATGTTTTAGCCTATATCTCATGTTTTAGCCTTTAGCTCATGTTTTAGCCTTCAGCTCCTGTTTTAGCCTTTAGGTCATGTTTTAGCCTCTAGCTCATGTTTTAGCCTATAGCTCATGTTTTAGCCTCTAGCTCCTGTTTTAGCCTATAGCTCATGTTTTAGCCATAAGGTCATGTTTTAACCTATAGCTCATGCTATAGCGTTTAGTTCCTGTTTTCATGTCTAGCTCATGTTTAAGCCTTTAGCTCATCTTTTAGCCTTTAACTCCAGTTTTTGCCTTGAGTTCCTGTTTTAGCCTTTAGGTCATGTTTTAGCCTTTAGCTCATATTTTAGCCTCTAGCTCATGTTTTAGCCTCTAGCTCATGTTTACGCCTGTAGCTCATGTTTTAGCCTCTAGCTCCTGTTTTAGCCTCTAGCTCATGTTTTAGCACTAGCTCCTGTTTTAGCCTTTAGCTCATGTTTTAGCCTTTAGCTCATGTTTTAGCCTTTTGCTCCTGTTTTAGCCTCTAGCTCATGTTTTAGCCTCTAGCTAATGTTTAAGCCTATATCTCATGTTTTAGCCTTTAGCTCATGATTTAGCCTCTAAAACTATAATATTTTAAGTTGTGGATCATAATCAAACATTTATCTCGAGGTAAAAATTTTTTGAAGGTTGAATATTTTCTTTCTTTAATCTTTAAAAAACCAAAGTCTAAACTTTCTTTGTCTGAACTGACTTGGAAAAAAACCTTTGTGTATTCTGCACTTTTTATTCGGAACAATCAAGAGTTTGGTTTCTAACAGTTGCTCTTCTCTTCCTGAATATTTCTGAATTCTTAGCTCAGTCTGTCTGTGCACTAAAGTTTCAGCAGATTCCTGTCAGGGAACTTTTACTGTTTTGTCGTTGAAACTTTTGTTTTTGCTGCCAGACTTCGTCTCTTTGGAGCAGAGATGACTGATCCCACTGAGACTAACCTGAAGACATAAAGGTTCAGAAAATAAAAAATAAATCTCACATTCTGCTTTTCCTGAGCGCTCCAAGGAAATGTTTAAGGGATTCTTGTTTGACAGTGAGCTCAGAGACATGCTGCTTCTGCTTTAATAAATGAGATGATAAATGATGGAGAGAGGAAGTGGACGGACGTGAGGACAGACGGATGGACAGACGTGCCTTCTGTCTCTGGGGAATCGTCTTCATCTCTGCAGCTTCTGGCACCTGCTGTGTCACCACGAGGAAGAGAACACAGTGTAAAGACGATCTGAGGCTCTGGATACAGATCTGTCTCCGGCTCGTGCTGGGAAATCATTTATTTCTCTCAGGGATAAAACTGAAGGGAGTGAGGAGCCATTTTTGGGGGGAACTATTTTCTGCTGCGGATTTATCACAGCCTGATACACCTCATCCTTTTCACGTCATAAATATTCACGCCAGATTCAGAGCTTGGTGTGCAAACCCATTGACTGTATATAGAATAAATAGCGTGGCTCCTCCTGTCACCGTTCTACGATTTTGAAGCCAAAAAACCCCGTTTCTCTAGACGCCATTGTGCAGCCAGAGTCTGCGCAGTAGAGAATTTCAGGTGGAGCCAAGTTAAAAAGAGAAATAAAAATATTTATTTCTTCTTCTTCAGAAGGTTTAGTCTCCTTTTGGCTCTTTCCTGAAGTTTCTTATATCCCCGATAAAAACTACTCACGAACGGCAGCTGTCAACTATCGTAAAACGAAACTTATATCGCGGTTTTTAACGTCCAATAACTAATGAGAAACTAACTTCTCAGAAAAAAAACACCTGAACACCATGCAGCCAAATGACATCATCATACCACCTTAGAGTAAGGATGAGAGAAACGTTTCTACGAGGTATCGTAATTTTTTTAAGTTTTCCCGGCTCATATCTGGAATACATGGGGAGGCGGGGCTTATGACCTATACTGCAGCCAGACACTGGGGGGCGGGGCTTATGACCTATACTGCAGCCAGACACCAGGGGGCGGGGCTTATGACCTATACTGCAGCCAGACACCAGGGGGCGGGGCATCTGCTGGAGGCTTCAGTTTGAGCCGAATGTCGTTACGTCCACTGATTATACAGTCTTTGGTCCAAACACAGTCTGTACGATGTTGATTTTGCACTGCTTAAAGATCAATAAAACTGAATTAAAGTCATGACTTCCTGTTGCCAGGAGGGGGCAATAGGCAAAATGTAAAATAGAAATACAGTATCTGTAAATCAATTTTGAATAGGCAAAATATAGAATAAAGAAAGCTGTAATTCAATTTTGACTAGGGGAAATTGAATTACAGATATCGATCCAAAATACGTCACTTTTTTCCATTCATGTGTATGGGGGGTTTCTCATTTAAGATATCTGGTATGTTATTTCAGACATCCAACAATGTGAATTATGGATATCTGAGAATGAATTATAGATATCTATAATTACAATTCAAGGTATCTCTAATTACATTTTGAGTAATTTTTTTTTTGTTTTGAGCAGGCTCCATTAACAACCTGCACAGGCACATTACAACTGTCCACCCATCAGTGTGATGCATTTAAAAAAAAAAAATCTCTTTTCAGTTTGCATCAACTCGAGGATGGAAAGTTATTAAAGACATTTTTGTTACTCTATAGGCCTGGCAACAAACAAGAGGCAAAGTTGGCACTTTTTTAGCTCATATGTACACACTCAGTGTCACAGCCTGATGTCTGTGTGTCATATTCATGTCTTCAGGTTCTTGTAAACTCAGTTTCTGTTTCACAAAAAAGGAAAATAACTCCTCACACACAGATTCAGATTAAACACTTACCTCCATTTTATCCATCATGTCGAAGAAATGAGCCGACTGCGGAAAGAGAAAGGAAATGTTTGTTACCTTCTTCTAACGACAGATGTACAGTAGCATTAGTGCAAAATCTTTTTTAAGTAATGGACCAGCAGGGTCAAAACTGTTTCATTAAAAACATTTAAACACCGATATTGTGATAATAACTCGTTCACAGAAGGGGGCGGTATTCAATTTGAAGGTTTTGTTTATTTCAGTGATTCCCAACCTGTGATCCGTGGCCCCCTGGTGGGCCGCGGAGATATTGCAAGTGGGCCGCCAAATCATTTTCAAAATAGTCTGAATTTTAATGAAGGGTAATTATATAAAGATAAAAATGTACAGAATAATGTTTAAATATTAAAGCTTGGTTACATTTGTAAGGATATTCAACATGTTCAAACGTTTGTATATAAGAAAAGTCCTTGAAGAGGGCAAGTTAAAGCCCAACATGTAACATGACCCCAAATTTAACAAAACCCTGAAATTTGATTAAACAAATATTGTATATCCCAAGACTATAATCACTGACCCAACATTTAACAAGTTGTTATTATCGTGGGAAAATGACTATCACCTTCTGGGCTCAGCATCTGTTACATCATTGACCAGTTATCACATTTTGGGTTTTATTACATTATTTTTCTTACATTTTGGGTCTTTGTTACAAATCAAGCGCTAACACGTCACTATACAGCCCCCATAATTATATGATCAGAGGTGGGCCGCGAAAAATTTTTAGACTTGAAAGTGGGCCCTGAATTGGAAAAGGTTGGGAACCACTGGTTTATTTCATTCCATCATAGTTTTTTTTTTAATTCTTTATATAGAGGATGAGCCATTTACAGACAGTTATTCATGAAATTATAAAAGGTATAAAATGTCAACAGTGAAAGTCTGCAGAGAAACATTTTGACAGTCTTTTGACTTTTTTCTCCTTAACATCCTTGTTTTTCTTTTAATTTTCAAAAAAACGGTATCTGAACATTCTGTAACTATTTACAGTTTGTGAGCAAATATTGTCATTTTCCTAATAATATAGTAATGTGTAGGGTGACTATACAATATATTTACAAAACTGAAAACAGAATAAAAACAATACAAACAGAAAAAGCCTCTTGAGAAACTTATAAGTCACAGTTACTAATACTAATACACGTGAATAATAAGGATAATAATAAGGATAATAATTGTGCCATGATGAATGTAGATAGTTTTTGTCTTATAAGTGAATATCTAAAATAATGAGTCTTTACAGAGGGGTTATTCTACTTCTGAATATTACTAACTTGCATATTTAGTAATAAACAAAGCTGAAAAAGCTGTGTATCACTCATTGAATCAAAAAACAAAACATCGAAAAATGGTCTGTTTTCCATTATTATACTTTTTTGAAATGAAAACATATATCCTGTTTAATACAGATCAAATAATGAGGAGTTTAAAAAATGCAGACTAAGGGCTGATATTGGTTTTATTATTTAATTTGTCTTGACAATTTTCTCAAGCTTAGGTTGATTTAGGTTCCAGGTTTAAAAAGATCACGAGAGGGAAGAAGGCGGCAACCGAGTAACATTTCACTTTGCTTAATTAGTCAAAATTAGTTGGAGTTAGATGTTAATTCTTTCAGATTTGGAATAATTTAACCCATGAGTGACATTAAGAGATAAATTTATTCAAATTGGTTCAACTAAATTAGTTTTAAGAGCACCTGGAAAAGGTGAAGTCAATTTTCTGAGTTCCTTTAAGCTGATGAACAGAAGTTATCGATGGAATCTAGAATTTTTCTGTCACTGAAAAGTACAATTTTTAAAGTTAAAGTTTGTCCCTTTGCAAATAAACTATCGTCTTTGAGAGCCACTGGTTTGGATTATTTTAACTTCCTGGGACCAAACTTTTGTCTGTTGTCCATTTTTTCTTACTTTTTGGGATCAATAAGACTTAAAAAGAATAAAAACTAAACTTGGTTTTTGTACAGGAAGTTATGTTTTTGGTGTCATTATTTAGCTGCTTGTTTCGAGTTTTGAGTGTTATTGTTCAGAAATACACTGTTTCTTCGCTGAAATGTGAGTAACTGCATGACAGCTGTGAGGTGCGGGCCTCAAACACCGAGGTAAAGCTTGTTTAAAGGACTGTGTGTTACCTTCATGGTGGGGGGTGCGGTTCTGGGGGGTGAGGGGGGGCAGTCTGTAACGGGAACATTGGAGATGGTCAGGAGCTCCTGTTTGCTGGAGAGACACAAACAGAAACAGTCAATCAGAGAGTCCAGCCCAGAGGATCATGGGAAAATAAATCATTTATTTGTTTCATCTCAAATTTTGTCGCTGAAATCGTGTCTGAGAAGTTTTGTTGATGACTTTTAACTTTCTTTGCTCGACTGCCTGTGAAAATCCACTTTGTGTGTGTGTGTGTGTGTTCTGTGTGTTGTATGTCTACACACACACACACACACACACACACACACACAGGAGTGATGAGTGTCTCCTCAACACGGCGCCCAGCTGTAGATGACCTCACACACACGCCATTATCACCAGCTGCTTAAAGACCTTTAATTTCCTTCGCTGAACATCGCTCCACCTGGTTGCCATAGAAACCACCTGTCTGACATAACGCAGGCTTTGACCTCGATTAGCCAATCAGACGCTAGATTGTCAGCGATGACTCGTGTGTGTCTCAGCCCGATGACTCATTATGGCCAGATGGAACCTGCTCATTATGATTGGACGAAAATGATGTCACTGACTGTTCTAGTTGCTGATTGGCTGGAAAGGACGTCCCGCCTCTAAACCCAATTTACAGGTTTGTGTTTGTAACAATTCATCAAATGAGGAAAAATGATTACGAAGCAGTGAGGCCACAAAACTGATGAAAAAGTTTACGAAAGCAGTCATAACCAATGTTCCCTCTAAGCTGCGCGCGTGTGCAATCGCGCACTACTTGTACATTCTCGGCGCACAAGAAAATCTATGTAGCGCACAAAATAAAATTCAACAGAAACTTATTAATAAATATCTAGTATTAGACCCAGGGTTGCCATCACAGCACGTAAATGACTTTGTGTGTTGATAACAGCGAGTAGGAGAGGCTATCCTGAGCAACACAGAGAAAGAATCATACTTTGTTGCAGCAAATCTCATTTACCTGCAGTAAGTCAGGTGTGTGGCTCAAGAGTTTGTTTCGCGTGATGCTGCAGGTGTTAGCGGGGCTGTTTATACCGTCTATGGTGGAGCTGGGCAACAAAACGGTTGCTAGAATGTTTGATAATGTCACTAAGCTAGAAAACAATGATTTTCTTTTTGATGTTTTATTGACACACGGGACAAAAGTTTTTTACATTTCTCAACAGCTTTAAAATTCTTTTTATTTGCAAAGAATGTTTGATTTAAAAAGGTTCAAACATAAAATAATGCCACTGTATTTTTAATTTCCATTTACAATAACTGACATTCAATTTTTAGAGTTTAATTACTGTGGATACTTGTCAGGACGGTTGCACCACCTGACATTTTGGGGGTTTGAGGAACCAAAACACAAAAAAACATGTTATATTTTAATAGTTTAAAGATGTGTTCAAATAACACAGGTTTCATAGAATAAAGAATTACATGTGATGAAATACTCAATTCATGATGTAAGGAAATATTGCACTCGGACACAAAAAAAGGGACGTCACGTCATTGACCCATATATGTACTACCATAAAATACCGAATAGTAGCTGTGGTATTTATTTGTTTGAATAAATGTGCAGACCAGGCATTTATTCAGGAAAGATGTTTAATTCCTTACTCACAAAAATCTTGCTCAGCCAAAAAAGGAAAAATATGATAAATTCAACCAAATTATTCATTTACACCAGGAAACGGTTGAGCCAGTCAGCACCAGCTGCAAACTTCTTGTCTT
>RPOG01002340.1:79397-97746 GCA_008086565.1 Thalassoma bifasciatum
CATTCAAGTTTTAGAGTTTAATTACTGTGGATACTTGTCAGGACGGTTGCACCACCTGACATTTTGGGGGTTTGAGGAACCAAAACACAAAAAAACATGTTATATTTTAATAGTTTAAAGATGTGTTCAAATAACACAGGTTTCATAGAATAAAGAATTACATGTGATGAAATACTCAATTCATGATGTAAGGAAATATTGCACTCGGACACAAAAAAAGGGACGTCACGTCATTGACCCATATATGTACTACCATAAAATACCGAATAGTAGCTGTGGTATTTATTTGTTTGAATAAATGTGCAGACCAGGCATTTATTCAGGAAAGATGTTTAATTCCTTACTCACAAAAATCTTGCTCAGCCAAAAAAGGAAAAATATGATAAATTCAACCAAATTATTCATTTACACCAGGAAACGGTTGAGCCAGTCAGCACCAGCTGCAAACTTCTTGTCTTTTAAATTCTCTGTGTTCAATTACGTGAATAAATTTGTACATTTTCGAGAATGCAATTTCAGTATTAGTAATAACTTGTTGAGACTTTTCAGTAATTTTTATACATGAAAGTTGATGAACTGAGATTTTCATAAACAAGGCTTGAGTTAAAATATAATGAAATCAAATTTACAAGAATATCCTCAAGTTTCAAAAGCTGATGGGATGAAACCAAAAGCTGATGTTTGTGTTGAATGTTCAGAATATCACGCTGAAATCTGATTGGTTATTCTCATGCAGTAAACTTGTCCGTGATCGGTTTGTTCGTCGTTAATCTTTGCTCTCGTGTTTCTTGATGACTCAGCTCTGAGTGTTGTTTGGACTGAAGTAATAAGAGAAACAAACACTCTTTCGGCGATGTTTGTTTCCCGCTGAGCCGAGCACCAGCAGGTCGATGACATCACAGCGTCATTATCAGATGTTCCTGATCCGAGGTGTCAAAACGCCCGCTGAGGTGTCACAACATCGCTAATCAACCTCAGATTACAACACGGATAAAAACACAAGCCTGCATCTGAATCTGTTTCTGTACAAAGAGCTAAATAAAAAAAATCCTCATCGGTTTGTGGAGATTATTTTTGGACGCCGTTTCATGTCGCCAACACTCGGAGGATTTATTAAAATGTTGTAAACAGACTAAATTTACCCTCAAAGTGTCCCTGCTGCTGCTGCTTCCTCTTTTCTCTCTTTCTCTCTGTTTCGTTTTGGTGTTTCACAGGTTTTTCATGCTGCATCGCTCGCTTTGTGCGCCTCTCACTCACTCACACACACAGTCACACACACACATTTACACAAGGTCACGGTCCTCCCAGCGAGCTCGCCGCCCCTCTGGCTGTTCCACTTTTATCTCTTTTCAGTGGAAATGTCAGATTGCTGAAATTACTTTGGATTCATAAAGGACAGAGAGAAAAAAGAGGAGGAGGTTATTTAGAGGGATGATGGGATGATTACCAACATGGAAAGTATTTGAATTTTATCTCCAAATATCCCAATAAGGTCACGCAAATAAATACTTTTTCCTTTTTTCACACTTTCAACTTGAGCTCCTTTTTTAGTCTTATAAAGTTAGAACAGTCTCAAAATTCACAAATGCACAGAGTCGAATTCACAAATGCATTTCAATGCACACACAAATATATTTTGCTGTGAACTCCGCTGCATTTGTGTGTGGATTTTTGAGACTCCCCTAACGTGCTTCGATTCACAAATGCACAGACAAATGGCTGTAGCCAATCAGATGTCTCCCTCCTATTCAAGAATAGCAGTACCACGGGTGTCCACTAGAGGCTGGTTACAGAAACACCAGGAACTACATACACACTCATTCAAAAAGCCGATCTTCACAGCAGCAATAAACATGTTTACGTTCCTGTTGTCGCATTACAAACTTCTGAACCTTCTGAGGAGATTATCCTCAGGAATCTGCCGCCACATGAGGCTTTCAGCTTTTAAGTTTGTTGCTGTTTTAATGTTTTTATTTATACCCACAGCTCTGTGAAGAGCAGCGGCTGAGTTTCCATGTCCTCAGGGAGCGATTAGTGAGATTAGAGTCCAGGAGAGAAGGAAAAGGTCACAAAGAGACGACAAGAGGACGAGGACGGAGAGTAAGAGGAGACAGGAACCCTGCTGAGAGGGAAAAGGTCGCTCTGTGAGGGGGGTGTGTGTGTGTGTGTGTGCGTGTGTGTGTGTGGATGAACTAGAGAGTGTGAGTGAGTGTGTGGCGATGCTCGGAGGTGTGAGATGATTTTGGAGAGCTGCACAACTTTTGAACTAAGTTTCAAAAGTCAATTTAAATCTGTGTCTGAGTGTGTGTGTCTGAGTGTGTATATGTGTTTGTTTTTGTTACATTGTGGGGTCTTCTGCATGTACACACACTAATGAAGTGAGGACACTTATTCTGGAAGGGACGAAAAACCGTGAAACCACAAAAGTAAGCTTGGAATCAGAATGAAAAAGTCTAGAAAGGAGTTTTCCTACATTGTTGGAATTCCAAGATGGGTATGTGTGTGTGTGTGTTTGTTTTTGTTACATTGTGGGGTCTTATTGTTGTACACACACACACACTCACTATGAGGGGACACTAATTCTAGTAACAACAAAAATAAGCTTGGAAACAGAAAGGAAAAGTCTAGAAAGGAATTTTCCCACATTGTTGGAATTCCAAGATGTGTTACTATGTGTGTGTGTGTGTGTGTGTGTGTGTGGACATGTAGAGAGTGTGTGAGTGAGTGTGTGGCGATGCTCAGAGGTGTGAAATGATTTTGGAGAGCTGCACAACTTTTGAACTAAGTTTCAAAAGTCAATTGAAATCTGTGTCTGAGTGTGTGTGTGTGTGTGTGTGTGTGTGTGTGTCGTGTGTATATGTGTTTGTTTTTGTTACATTGTGGGGTCTTATGCTTGTACACACACTCACTATGAGGGGACACTTATTCTAGTAGGAACAAAAAACTGTGAAACCACAAAAAAAGCTTGGATTTAAAAAGGAAAAGTCTAGAAAGGAGTTTTCCCACATTGTTGGAATTCCAAGATGGGTATGTGTGTGTGTGTGTGTGTGTGTGTGTTTGTTTTTGTTACATTGTGGGGTCTTGTTGTACACACACACACTCACTATGAGGAGACACTTATTCTAGTAGGAACAAAAAACTGTGAAACCACAAAAATAAGCTTGGAAACAGAAAGGAAAAGTCTAGAAAGGAGTTTTCCCACATTGTTGGAATTCCAAGATGTGTTACTATGTGTGTGTGTGTGTGTGTGTGTGTGTGTGTGTGTGTGGACATGAAGAGAGTGTGTGAGTGAGTGTGTGGCGATGCTTGGAGGTGTGAGATGATTTTGGAGAGCTGCAAAACATTTGAACTAAGTTTCAAAAGTCAATTTAAATCTGTGTCTGAGTGAGTATGTGTGTGTGTGTGTGTGTGTTTGTTTTTGTTACATTGTGGGGTCTTGTGCTTGTACACACACTCAAGATTCAAGGATTCAAGGATTCAAGGAGTTTTATTGTCACACAACCCATGTAAAATATGGGTGGACGAAATTAGGTTACCCTGGTCCTGGGGCAAGCCCAATAGAATAATGAGAATAACAAATATAAATATATACAAATATACAATAAAAAAGAGAATAAAAGTAGAACACAATCAACTAGCTTTTTTTGATGTGAGGACACTTATGCTGGAAGGGACGAAAAACCGTGAAACCACAAAAGTAAGCTTGGAATCAGAATGAAAAAGTCTAGAAAGGAGTTTTCCCACATTGTTGGAATTCCAAGATGTGAGTGTGTGTGTGTGTGTGTGTGTGTGTGTGTGTGTGTGTGTGTTCTAACAGCTTCACGTTTTCGTCGTCTCTCAGCCAGTTCGTTATCGCGGCTGTCACATCAGCTCACATCATCATCGACACACACATTAATACACACATGTTCACGTGAGTCACTGATGTCAAGTACTCCTGCGGGCCATTCCCACAATGCACTGGGCCTCAGGAGCTTAACGCGTGAAGTTCAGGACGAGTTCAGTTTGAAACGCAGAAAACAGACGACATTAGATCTTTTCAGAAATGTCCCCGGAGACCAAGAACCTTTCCATGAACTCAGCGCAGATTTGAGGAATAAACGACTAAATTTAGTTCCTGTCAAAGTCTGAAAAGTTCCTTCGTCTGGAAGGTTGAACTTTTCAAAGGTTCCTGGACTCGTTACGGTGGATTGTGATGCGTCGGCTGCTTTTTTTCAAATGTCACCCTGATGCTTTCTGACTGACTCACCTGAATGTCTTGTTCCCCTCTGAACTGTTTCTACAAAATATCGTCTGTCCGGGTCTGAACAATGATGCAAACTCAGAGCAAACGAAAACATATTGTTACCGTTATGAACAATGACTGTATATAGAATAAACAGCGTGCTTCCGCCTGTCACCGTTCTACGATTTTGAAGCCAAAAAAACCTGTTTCATTGTGCAGCCAGAGTCTGCGCAGTAGAGAATTTCCGGTGGAGCCAAGTAAAAAAGAGAAATAAAAATATTTATTTCTTCTTCTTCAGAAGGTTTAGTCTCCTTTTGGCTCTTTCCTGAAGTTTCTTATATCCCCGATAAAAACTACTCACGAACGGCAGCTGTCAACTATCGTAAAACGAAACTTATATTGCGGTTTTTAACGTCCAATAACTAATGAGAAACTAACTTCTCAGAAAAAAAAACACCTGAACACCATGCAGCCAGATGACATCATCATACCACCTTAGCGTAAGGATGAGAGAAACGTTTCTACGAGGTATCGTAATTTTTTAAAGTTTTCCCGGCTCATATCTGGAATACNGGCGGGGCTTATGACCTATACTGCAGCCAGACACCAGGGGGCGGGGCTTATGACCTATACTGCAGCCAGACACCAGGGGGCGGGGCATCTGCTGGAGGCTTCAGTTTGAGCCGAACGTTGTTACGTCCACTCATTATACATTTGATGCCTGAATTGATGCCTCATTTTTGTCTTTAAAAAACTTGAAATGAGACATTTTTATGACCTTGTCTAGTAAATGTGGCTCAAATCAAGAATAGTAAGACAAATTTTACTAAAAATAAGACATAATGACTTGCTTAGATTTCAGTTTTTGCAGTGTGGCTCTGGTGCGCAGGTGCAGGAGCAGCAGCGCAGCATGTTCACAGATTTTATTAAAATCCCTGTCTTATATTATTCTTATTATAGAGCATGTTATTGAAAAGTCTGATCTTGTTTACAGAGGCAGAGAGACACAGAGGTGATTAGGTGAGAGTCCATTATCATTATTTCAGGGAGAATTCAGCTGAACACAGTGAAGCAGGAAACTTTAAAAATATCACAATATGTATCGAAGGAAACGAAAATATTGCGATTTTTTTTTCTGAATATTGGGCAACCCTATTTGTAAAGTTTTCAGCAGTGTTGCTTTATAGTATGTCATGATCTTGACACAAAGAGGGAGAAAGCACGTCTCAAATCTGTTTCTGTTTAAGGTCAAAACGATGTGAAAGTGCAGGAAACGTAACCTGATATCAGTTTGATGTATAACCCGTTTTTTTATCACATCCATTCTTTCCATGTTTAAGTATTTACAAAGTGTTTTCACATCCTGACAGCAGGTGTGACAGATGTTTACTGATCCACGTTAACGTCTCCGTCCTGCTGTGTTAAAAAACGTTCACTGCTCATAAATTAAATATAGAGACATGAGGATGTTTGTCGGTTTCATCTGTTTCTTCATGGAGCAGTTCCAGGTGATTCGCCAGCCTGTAAAGTCATGAAAAATGTATTTATGAATTTTCTTTTCAAACCAGGACGCCCTCGAGGCCGGGGGAGAACATCAAAGCTGCTCATTAACATTTAAATTTAACCCTCGAGTTGCTTTGCCGTGAAGTAATGTGACAGCAGCGGGACGCCAGGACTTCAGTTTCCAGTCAAAGGCCGACACACGTCTATATTTGTTCCTCTAAAACTGATCAGAGTGGAATAAACACTTCAGATCATTGAGGATTCTTCAGCACCTTTAATTTAATTCACCAAAACTAAAATCTGTAGATTCAGGCTTTAACACTGAGGGTTTTTCTCTTACAACAACAGCTCGGGGCAATTTCCCTCGATCCAAAATACATTTCTACTTTAGCCACAGTGGATTTAAAGGCTCATTTCTGGAGCGTGCAGAGAGAGTTCTTCTTGCGCTATGATTATTTTTTTTTACACTTGTGGGATTTTGAAACTGAATAACGCCATAGATATATTGTTTTTTTTGATTAAGAGTCACTAAAGGGTTCTGAAAACTTGGCAACAGTAGAGAGAGACAGCTACACAGGTGTGTGAAAGAGCACAGGCTAAAGGCTAAACTGCCAGCTTAATGCTAAAAGAGGAGCTAAAAGCTAAAACAGGAGCTAAAGGCTAAAACAGGAGCCAAACTGAAACAGGAGCTAAAGGCTAAAACAGGAGATAAAGGATGAAACAGGAGCTAAAGACTAAAACAGGAGCTAAAGGCTTAAACAGGAGCTAAAGACTAAAACAGGAGCTAAAGGCTTAAACAGGACTAAAGGATAAAACGGGAGCTAAAGGCTAAAACAGGAGCTAAAGGCTTAGACAGGAGCTATAGACTGAAACAGGAGCTAAAGGATGAAACAGGAGCTAAAGACTAAAACAGGAGCTAAAGGCTAAAACAGGACTAAAGGATAAAACGGGAGCTAAAGGCTAAAACAGGAGCTAAAGGCTTAAACAGGAGCTAAAGGCTTAAACAGGAGCTAAAGACTAAAACAGGAGCTAAAGGCTAAAACAGGAGCTAAAGGCTTAGACAGGAGCTATAGACTGAAACAGGAGCTAAAGGGTGAAACAGGAGCTAAAGACTAAAACAGTAGCTAAAGGCTCGAACAGGAGTTTAAGGATGAAACAGGAGCTAAAGGCTAAAAGAGGAGCTAAAGGCTAAAACAGGAGCTAAAGGGTAAAACAGGAGCTAAAGGCTGAAACAGGAGCTAAAGGCTGAAACAGGAGTTTAAGGATGAAACAGGAGCTAAAGACTAAAACAGGAGCTAAAGGCTTAAACAGGAGCTAAAGGATGAAACATGAGCTTGGGGCTAAAATAGTGGCTACTGATAAAAAATAAAACTTAAGGCTCAAACATGGACTTAAGGCTAAATCGTGCTCAAGGCACAAACAGGGGCTAATGACTGAATACAAGTTAAAATACAAGTTAAAGGCTAAAAACATAGCATAAAGGAATAAACACAGGCTTAGTTGGCAACAATAGAAATAGGGCTAAACAGGAGAGTGATAGAGCACGGGCTAAAGGCTAAAACAGGAGCTAAAGGCTCAAACAGAGGCCAATGGCTAATACACAGGCTAAATACGAAATCATGGGTGCGGCCTAAAAAACAGGCTAGTTTCTCATTAGTTATTGGACGCTAAAAACCGCGATATAAGTTTGGTTTTACGATAGTTGACAGCTGCCGTTCGTGAGTAGTTTTTATCGGGGATATAAGAAACTTCAGGAAAGAGCCAAAAGGAGACTAAACCTTCTGAAGAAGAAGAAATAAATATTTTTATTTCTCTTTTTTACTTGGCTCCACCTGAAATTCTCTACTGCGCAGACTCTGGCTGCACAATGGCAGCTAGAGAAACAAGTTTTTTGGCTTCATTCGACAAAAGTCCCTGTCTAATATCTGGATGCTGTGACACTCTCCTGGCTTCAGACATCCCTTTCGTTTTTAAATTACATAAAAATGTCACCAAGACGATGAGATCTTTGGCTCCAGCATCTACTCGCGCTTCGTCCCAGAGGTCATGATTAATGAAGGTCGTTGTGAACAGCTTCATAAAACATAAAAAAAACACAAATTTATTCCGCAGACTCACGAAACGCTTTTTGACTCCCAGCGACACCGGGGGGCGTCTGTCCACAAAAATCACAACAAACCCAGAGACGAGTCCAGCGTCTGAGTCCAAGTCCTCCTCCGTCCTCAAAAACTCGCCCCGAAGGTTCGAAGAGCAGATTGAGCCGCTCGCTGCGAGACGGCGAAGGACTGAAGCCAGCGAGCGTCAAAGCCTGGAAGAGTTTTAAAATCAGAGCGTCTGAGGGACGAGACCCGGGAGCCGAGCTTCAACAGATCTGAAGAGACAGATGCTCCTGACAGACCGACCCCACGGGGACAAAAACACTTTAACACCCAAGAAAACCAAACCAGCGACTCGGGTTTTTCTTCCACTGACGCTCAAAGACCCTCACACAGGAAGTGACACTGATCCACTGACCACAGGAGGAAAGGAAACACCTGAGCAGAGATTTACAGCCAAAACATCTTAAAGAAGAAGTTAAATACAGACGAAGCCTCCTGTTCATGCTCTGCGTGCATTTTGTTCATGTTTCTGCACGTTTCCATGAAGCGTACGAATGTGGACCAAACAGATCTGGAGACAAAGTGACTAATTAAATATCTAATATTCCCTGAGTGACAAAACTCAATGAAGCTGAGCGTGTCGGAGGCACAGAAAGTGACAGCAAGTGTATAAACACAGACCACGAGAGTGCAGAAAGAGGTCTTCTCAAACTCTGATTACGTTTTTTTTTTTTACACTTGTGGGATTTTTAACAGTGTTTTTGACTCTGTGATAACGCTACGGATATTTTTCTTTTTTTAAAAGGTGACCATTCTCTCAACAAAATGAGAGAACGAGTCAATAGACTGACCCAAAACAAAAGAACGAGGTCGATAGATAAATCGAAGCAGTGGAAAAAGGTCAACACATTGACCCAGAACAAAAAAAATGAGGTCAATAGAATAAAAACAAAGCAACAGAATTAAGGTCAATAATGGTATGAAAGCACTAGAATGAGGTCAAGAAATCAAATCAAATCAGTATGATGAGATCAGTAGAATGTAACCAAAGCAGTAGAATAGGGTCAATGGAATTAAGTAAAAGCAATAGAATGAGGTTAATAGAATTCTATAAAAGCAATAGAATGAAGTTAACAGAATTAAACAAAAGCAATAGAAGAAGGTCAGAAGAATGAAATAAAATCAGTAGGATGAGCTCAATGGAATTAAATCAAAGCAATAAAAAGTAAGGTTAAAAATGGCTTAAAAGCAATAGAATGAGGTCAATAGAATGAGGTTAAAATGATGAAATCAGATAAAGAAAATGAGGCCAATAGAGTGAAATAAAAGCAAAAAGAATGAGGTCAGTAGAATGAAACCAAATCAGTAGGATGAGGTCAATAGAATAAAATCAGAGAAGTAGAATGAAGCCAATAGAATGAAATAAAAGCAATAGAATTAAGGTCAATAATGCTATGAAAGCAAGAGCAAGAGCACAATACAATGAAATAGAAATAATTGAATGAGGTCAGTAGAATGAAATAAATCTAATAGAATAAGGTCAAGAGGATGAAATCAAATCAGTATGATTAGATCAACAGAATTAAATCAAAGCAATAAAAGTTAAGTTAATAATGACATGAAAGTAGTAGAATTAAGGGCAAAGGAATAAAATAAAAGCAGTAAAATTAAGGTCTACAATGGTATGAAAGCTATAGCATTAGGCCAGTACAATGAAATAAAAACAACAGAATGAGGTCAATAGAAAGAAACAAGAGCAATAGAGGTAAGGTCAATAATGCTATGAAAGCAAAAACAAATCAAAATACATTTAAATGAAGTTAATAGAATGAGGTCAAAAATGGCATGAAAGCAATAGAATGAGGTCAGTAGAATCAAATTAAAAACAATAGAATGAGGGCAGTGGAATGAAATCAAAGCAACAGAATAAAAGTAAATAATGGCATGAAAACACAAAGAATGAGGTCAGCAGAATGAAATATAAGCAATAGATTGAGGTCAATAGAATAAAATCAGAGAAGTAGAATGAGGCCAATAGAATGAAATAAAAGCAATAGAATTAAGGTCAACAATGCTATGAGAGCAAAAACAAAAGCAAAATACATTTAAGTGAATAGAATGAGGTCAAAATTGGCATGAAAGCAATAGAATGAGGTCAGTAGAATCAAATTAAAACAATAGAATGAGGCCAATAGAATGAAATAAAAGCAATAGAATTAATGTCAATAATGCTATGAAAGCAAGAGCAAGAGCACAATACAATGAAATAAAAACAATTGAATGAGGTCAGTGGAATTAAACCAATGCTATAGAACTAAGGTCAATAATGCCATGGAAGCAGTAGAATGAGGTCAATAGAATGAAATACAAGCAATAGATTTAAGGTCAACAGTGGTATGAAAGTAATAGCATGAGATCAGTGAAATAAAATGAAAATAATACAATGAGGTCAGTAATGGCATGAAAGCAAAGCAATAGAATGAAAACAAAGGAATGAGGTCAATAGAATGAAATCAATGCAATAGAAGGAGGGCAATAAAATAAAATCTATGCGATCGAATGAGGTCAAAAATGAAATAAAAACAATAACATAAGGCCAATAGAATAAAATCAATGCAATAGAAGGAGGGCAAAAATGGCATGAAAGCAGTGAAATGAAACCAAAGCAAGAGGAGAATGAGTTCAATAGTTGCCTCAAAAGTAATAGAATGATGTAATAGAATGAAAGAAATCTGGAAAATGTTCACTGAGTGATAAAAATCAGTTGCGCAGCAGAAACATTTCCTTGTGGACTGAAGCTCAGTGTGACCTGTGGAGTCGCCCCCTGCTGGTCCTGATGAACTCTGCAGTTTGGAAACGTTTCACTCTGACACCAAAAGCTCTGTTTGTCTCTTCTTATGTAACGCCAGCTGGATGACTTAAGACTTTAATAATGTGAGTTTAATGATCTGTTCAGCCTCTAGGGGGCGCTGCCGAGTCTCTGTGTCGAACACATACACACAGAAAACACTTCAAACTGCTGCAGCTCCACATTAAAGAGATAAATCTGCACTTTGTTGAGTTTATAGCCGTCACTTTCTCTCCAACACCTGCAGAGACGTTTGTCTGCAGCCTCGCGTCTGTTTACACTTCTTCTTTCTCTCGTTTTCGGAGTCTAATTAAATTCTCCAGGCGCCAAATGAGTCGGCGGCTGCGTCGACAACAACGTAAAAAAGACAAAGTGGTGAAAACAACATCATAAATAACAACAACAGCGACAGCAGCAGGAGGGAGAGAGAGAGGAGACGCTGCCGGCTTCTGTTTCTAGACAGACGAGTGTCTGCCCTTTGGATGCACACACACACACACACATGCATGCAAACACACACACACACACATATGTATGATGTGCTACAGGCTTAATGCACTTTAGGGAAACGTCTTTGACTCAGAAAGGATGAAACATCAATCATTTTCTCAGAGGTTTTCTGCAGATTTAGATCCATCTCTACCTCTTCACTCTCTTTCAAACGGTCAAAATTGGTTTAAATGAGTCAAAATAAGACTTTCACCCTGATTTAGTAAATGAAAATGTGTTTTTTCTTTTCTTTTATTATTATTTATCTTACTAATATCGTGAATTTCTGTTTTTTTTTAATTTATCAGAACTGATTCTCCAGAGAAAAAAAATCAAGTTTCCACCCGATCAGAGGCAGATTTCTGCTTCTCTCGAGGGGAAATCAAGAGTTTAAACGGACACATGAGCTGATTTAAAGGTCAGAGCAACAGCTTTAACATGCGCACACACACACACACACACACACACACACACACACACACACACACACACACACCACACACACATCTTATAGCACTATCATGTAAAATTATAAACATGCAACCTGATGATCTCCAACAGTGTAAAAACTCTTGAATGCATCATGTTACATGAATGCACCAGAAAGAAGCTGCAGTGAAAATACACACACACACACACACACACACACACACACAGATGGAGGATGAGAGGAGATGCCAGACTCACCAGTGGTCGTGCGGCATTGTTGCGCTGCCGTCGGTTACTGAGCATCTCAACTCGACTACACCAGCATCCCCCCTTTCTCTCTCTCTCTCTTTTACACACACACACACACACACACACACACACACACTCTCTCTCTCACTGATAACACTAGGGACGAGCAGGATTATTGCGCCTCAGAGAGAGAGAGAGAGAGAGAGAGAGAAGCAGAGAGAGGAAACAGGACGGCGAGCAGAAAGAAGAGGAGTTTTTTTTTTCTGTTTGTAGAAATGTGGCTCACACTGAAGACTCCAAAAATAAACAAACGACCCGTTTACATCCAAGTCACATCGCTCCCCGGTGGTTAAAGCCGTCATCACACCCGTTTCTAAGATCTGCATCGATAAATCATCAGCTCTCAGCATCATCAGTGTTTGTTTCAGAGACGAACGAGCTCAGGCTGAGAGATAACGAAAATTAACAAAACAGAAAATGAAAATGAATGTTTTTAATTCCACAGGGTTTTCTTTTTCATTTCTGTCGGCAGATAAAATCTGTATCGACAAATAAAGAATATATGCTTGGAAATTTGGTTCAGCTTTTAGAAATTTTTTGTTTTTGACTTTGGTCCTTTAAAAAAGCTTCAGCAACTTCAAAAATAAAATTTGTATCTGTTTTTTTTTTTATTTGTTTTGTTTAGGGGGGGCAATTTTTTTCCTTTTTTGTATTGTTTTTTTTTTTCCAGTCATCAAGATGGTAAAGTTTGTGCCCTTTTGGCATTGAAAAAAGAAAGAAAGAAAGAAAAAAAAGAAAACCAAAGCCAAAAGATGCAATTTTTAGTTTTTNAAAAACAAAAAATTAAAAACAACCAAATCAAGACATGAAGAAAAAGGAAAACAAGAAAAAAAAACTTACACAAAAAAGGAAAACAAGAAAAAAAACGACTTACACAAAAAATGGAAACCGAAAAAAAAAGATTAACATTACAAAATAAAAATAAACACAACAATATAAAAGTAAAACCACCAAATTTCCAAGGAAAAAAGAAAACACAAAAATTTTTTTTTAAAAACTAAAAACACAAGAAAACAATAAAAATGAATTCATCATAAACAAAAAAACAAAAAATTAAAAACAACCAAATCAAGACATGAAGAAAAAGGAAAACAAGAAAAAAAACTTTACACAAAAAATGGAAACCGAAAAAAAAAAAGATAAAGATTACAAAATAAAAATAAACACAACAATGTAAAAGTAAAACCATCAAATTTCAAAGGAAAAATAACACAAAAAATTTAACAAAATTAAAAACACAAGAAAAAAATAAAAATAAATTCATCATAAACCAAAAACAAGAAATTGAAAACAACCAAATCAAGAGAAAACAAGAAAAAAGAACTTAAACAAATAAATCAAATCATAGACAAACAAAAAAAAATCAAAGTAAAAACCAGTCAAGAATCAGCTGCAAGCAAAAAAAAACTAAATAACAAATACAAAAACCCCACAAATTTAGAATTTAAACAAACTAAGGCCAAAATGGGATAAAAGAAATGAGAAAAAATGGAAAATAGCAGTTCTTTAAAAGACAATTAAAAGGCAATTCTTTAAGTCTCTTCTAATGTAAATTTCAAAAAGATTTGATGAAAAGCAAACGTTAATATTTTTTGCATTACCCTTTTTTTCCTTGAGCCTTATTTTTGTTGTTTCCTGACTGAGTTTCTGTCATTTTCTATCTTCTTGTGATTTCTCAGTGATGACGATTAACGTTTATTTACCCGTAACGGAAGAAACTTTTGTCATCAAACCCGGAATCAAAATAAACATCTTTGAAAAAAACAACAAAGTAAGAAAAACAGGAACGGGCAGAAAAATGTTTTCTTTCTTTTCTCTATCAACACGGACGTCAGGCGACAAACAACAGTTGATGAGCAGATGGACGGAGAGAGAGAGAGAGAGAGAGAGAGAGAGAGACATAGATGATGAATGGACGGAGCTGTTTGAAGGACAGATGATGAAATGTGAATCAGGGAAAATCGCTGCAGGAAAAAAGGAGCAGAAACATCTCAACAGATAGACAGGTCACCTTCCTTCAGGCTCTCTCTCTCACACACACACACACACACACACACACACACACACACACACACACACAGATGTGCGTCAGTCACATGTGTGTCCTCGTGTCGGTGTTTAGATTTATGAGTCTGAATTTAGAGACCAAACACACGACGAACAGCCTGGAGGTTTGTTTTCATCGATCAACACACGTCGATCTGAAACAGTGAAGGTTCTGGAGTGGCCATCTCAGTCTCCTGACCTCAATATCATTGAGCCACTCTGGGGAGATCTCAAACCTGCAGTTTGTGACGGTGTCACCTTAAAGTAAAATATAAGTCCATATGCAGGTAAAGAAAAAGAGCACAAAAAGAAAGGAAAATAAAAGTGTTCTTTGTGATGGGCTTGAAGTTAAATGTTCCCTGTAAATAAAATATGCATGGGTGCTAAGAAATGAAAATTACGAATGGGTGCTAAGAAATGTGTATGAAGTATGGGTGTAAAAAATAAATGAATGTACGACAACAGAAATTATATAAGTAGGATTTGTCGTAGAGGAAGGGGTTGGTTGGTCGGAGAGAGTCACCGGGAAAGCAAAGGTGGAAAGGAAAAAAACGGGACACGAATTCAAGTGATTTATGAAATAAAACTGTAATCTGATTTTCACGGTCGCTGATAAGAATCGCTGTTTTTGTGGATGTTAAGCGGCTGCGCTCCTCCTGCTGACGCTGAGCACCTGTGGCGCGGAGGAGAACAAAGAGGCTGTTTGCCGACTTTTCTTTCACCTGGAGATCCAGTGAGATCGTTTCTTTTTTTGTCTTTTTGCTCGGCCTGGTATACCAGAGATTTTTGTTTGATCGATCTTTCTTTTTGGACCGTTTCCTTTTGAATTTCCTTGTGGATTATGGAAAATTCACGTGCGTAAAGACACTTCGGGTTGGACAGCGCATGGCACAGACAGACTTTTATTTAAATTAAGACTCTTTGAAACAGTTTTTCATTGTCAACCAGGGAATTTTCGTTTGAAAAGGAAGTTTGATTTATTTAGGATATGAGAAATTGCATTGTGGGGGTTCATTGGGGGTTTCCTCATTGTTTTTTGTGATTGCTTTAAATGTTGTTTGGGGCTGTCGCGTAGTAGGATCATTTAATACCCGTTGCTGCCTAATTTCGCTTTTTCTCTTTGTTTTGATTCTGGCCCAGTCAAAGAATGAGTTTGAATTGTTTTTGATTGGGTTGAGTTACTTTTTCTTAGCTATTGGTTTCCCGTAAAGATTCCCCCTTGTGTTGTAGAGCAGGAAAGGATTCTGAGCGTTACAAGTTCATGCGAGACAGAGCAAGAATTTACAGGAACTGGAGGCTTTTTGCCAAGAAGAATGGTCAGTTTTACCATCTGAGAAAATAAAGACCCTCATCCACAACCAGCACAAAAGACTTCAAGCTGTCATTGATGTTAAAGGGGGAAATACACGCTGTTAAGAACTGGGGGATGGAAACTTTTCATCAGGGTCATTCTGGAAGTTAATGAATACCAAAACATAAGTAACAAGTACTGAAATAATAAAAAGAAAAAAAACATGACTCAAAACATCAAAACAGAAAAAAATCAATGTAAGTGATTTAAAACGGAAACAAAATGACGCAAACAGAACTGAAAAAAGACAAAACAAAACATTTAATAATGAAACAAAAACAGAAAAACATCCAAATTCTTTGAAAAAATCAACAAAAACATAAATTAGAAACATACAAATGAAACTGAACAAGACAAAAGTCAAAAACAGCTGGAGCAAAACAACAAAAACATTACATCAGAAACCAAACAACCAACTGGAGACAACAACAAATGAAAACCGAACTTAAATCAAAAGAACAAAAAAAAAAAAAAGAGAAATTAACTTCAGCTAAACCAAACAAAAACTTGACATAAAAAATATCAACTATACCAACAACAAACATAAACATTCTTAACCAAAAAAACAAACAAAATAATAAAAACTAAAAAGTCTGAAACGAAAACAATATAGACCAAAAAAAAAAAAATGACGGAATAAAACGACCCAAAACATAAAAGACTCATCAATAAAGAAAAGGATAAAGTCAAAAACATCAAAACAAAATAGCAGAGACAACAAATGAAACTTCAAAAACTCAAAAAAATAAATGACGAAGAGAAATTAACTTTAATTAATCAAAAAAAAAGAGAAACCAAAAAAATGTTGAGAACAAAATCTACACCATGTAACACACTTTTTACTCACCGAGCTCTCAGGGCGCTGACTGTGGACTTATCAATCCTGAAAGAGACACACACACACACACACACACACACACAGACACACACACACACACACACACACACACAGATTAGTTAACATATGCTGCACTCCAACTCTCTGATAACGTCAGAACATTAAATCATAACTGAGGAGAGAACGGACGAGATTTACACCTGAATACTTTATCAACCATAGTGACTACGTGTGTGTGTGTGTGTGTGTGTGTGTGTGTGTGTGTGTGTGTGTGTGTTGCAGCCTGTGTAAGTGAGCGTGACAGCAGGAGGTGTGATCTCTGAGGTTCACTGCAATAAAAATCCTTTTTATTAAAGTGCTGCCGCAGTAAATCACACATTTACATCACACACACACACACACACACACACACACACACACACACACACACACACTGGGTGACAGCAGCTATAAATGTTTGTTGTTTTTGTTCAGTTGTTAAAAGAGACAAACTGATGAATCTTTAGACGAATAAAAATAAATTTGTTTATTAAAATGTGATTTTTTTTTAAATTTATTTACTTTAATTTTGTCTGAAGCTTCAGAGGAAAAAAATCTGAACAAAGAGTAAAAAATCTGACTCAAACATTCACAAAGAGGAGGAAGAATAGAAGGAGAGAAGGAGAAGAGAGGAAGGAAAGATAGAAGGATGCAGTGAAGGGCACAGAGGAAGGAAAGGAAGGAAGGGTATTAAACAAGGACAGAGAGGAAAGGAGAGAAAGTGATGTTTGAGGATGGAGAGAAGGGAAGGAATGAAAGGAAGATAGAGGAAAAGAATGGTAGATGGACAATGAGAAAAGGAGGAAAGGAAGTGTAGAAGAGAAGAGAAAAGGGGAGGAAGGAAGCATTGAAGGAGAATAAAACAGGAAACAGGAAACTGCATCAGCCAGAGGAGCCCAAATGACATTTGTGACCAAGTGGAAAAGTTTGTAGATTTCTCTGAAATACTGATAAAAAAGGTTTTTTCACTTCATTGGTGACTGGAACAATTTCCATGTCAGGTGGAACAACCAATGTAATAATGTGAAATGTTATTTTAACATCAAATTATTTATCTTATTCACAAATAAAAGAAATGGCAAAAACCAGAGATGCATAGCTGGAAAGAGGAAGAAGGAAAATTGGAGGATGAGTGAAAATAGAAAGAGTGGTGAGAAGGCAACAAGAAATCAGGAGTAAGGCAGATAAAGAGGGAAATAAAACGAGAACAAAGAACCAAAGAAATGAAAGGAGAGAAGGAAGAGTGATGTAGAAATGGAAAAAGAGAGAGAGAGAGAGCAATCGACTAAATGCTAAAAGCTCGTCTGTACGATGACTCTGTGAAAACTCAACTCCCTCAGGTCATAAATAACACATTTATACTGCTAAATCTGCTCACACACACACACACACACACACACACACACACACACACACACACACACACACTGGCTGAACGAGGCTGTAGATATCCTCCCAGAAATCACATGACCAAACCAAGATGTTCAACAGCAGAGTGAAAACTACAACCTCTACTTAAAGAGGGGGTATGTTGCCGTTTTTTAAGTCTTTAATCTGTCCCTCTTGGGCCACCGTAGACTCTTTACATGATTTACAGCCCAACAAAATCCTTATTTTTCTTTCTCTTGTGTTTTAGAAACTCTTATTTCAGCAGCTACTGTTTCTTTAAAGTGACCCCCTCTCTTCTGATTGGCCGTCTGGATGCATGTCAGGGGGCGGAGCTATGGGCAGACCTTGGTGTTTGAGGCCCCAACTCTCCAACATGTAATGAGCCATAAAGGAGGCAGTTTCATGGATTTCTTCAATATGAGTTTATCGTCTGTTTGTGTTTTGTCTGTTAGCACATACCCCCTCTTTAAATTTTTGTGTTATACAGAGGAGAAACCCTTTATGAGACTCGTTTCTTAACGTTCTGTTGAACAGCTTCCTGCCCCACCCTGAGCGCCGTTATGTGTAATAAATGTAATAAAATTCGCTTTAATATCAGCAGAATTAAAGCTATTAAGTGCTGACGGAGCGTTTTCTGATTCAATCCAACAAGAGACGGAGGAATTAAGAGAGTGAGCCGAGATCAGAGAGAGGATGGAGGTTATCGTGGGGATGGAGGTTTAATATAAAGTGTTGGTGCATCCGCCCCGAAGCTGCTGCTGCATTATTAAATACTGAAACTCTA
>RPOG01002341.1:0-97710 GCA_008086565.1 Thalassoma bifasciatum
AGGTGGAGGGTAGGCCAGAATGGGTCCATGCATCCAGGTGCCGAGCAGCACCTCCAAACAACGCAGCTGGAATCTAAAGGGGAAGATAAAGTTTCTTTTCCTCCTCCTCCTGTTGGTGAATCTCTGTCCAGAGGCGGAGCAAAGTGACTCTGGAGAGTCTAACAAACGTCTCAGTGAGTACCAGGGCTCTGGTATTCCTTCTAACAGACGGGAAGCTGATGCAGTAGAACCTACTGTACGGATGGACAGTGATTCTGATGATGGTAAAAGTGTGCACATCTCCAAGGTCGATGCAGACGTAAGGTGCACCACTCAAACACACAAACCAGAAACTGCTAAAGGAAAGAATGACACTGAGGGAAATGACTGGAGACGAAACAATGACCCTGATGTTGTTAATGTACAAAAGACTGGTAACCATGTTCCTTTGTCACCCCTCTATAGGATCAAAAGAGATGACGAGACTATAACAGTTGACTGTCCTGCTGACAGATGTGTAAGAGGTAACTGTTTCCTGGGATTTCCTAAAGAATTCAAAGGAGGTAAATGGGTTTGGGGGATTCTGGACCCGAGGTATGTGATGTATGGTTGCAGTTTTTCTTCTAATAACCTGTTTTGTTATTGGAATTAAAGCCCTATGTTGCTATNCTGAGGTCTATTTAATGTTTTGGCCTCTTGTAGGCAGTGTGTGACCTGTGATCTCTAGGATAATCCTTTGACACTGTTGGTGTGGTTAGTTAGATGAGTTAGGAGATAAATTAATCTAGAGTTATCCTGCTAAGGCGTTCCTTCTCTTAGGAGCAGGGCTCACAGGCCATATACTGGTAGAAAGTTCTGGGTGAAAGAAAATGATTGATTTTGATGATCTGATTCTGATGGAATTTAAGTTTACATAAATGAATTTCATGTATTGTGATTTGTATAACTGCAAGATAAATGTATTTTAATCATTACATGTTAAGTGTTTGCACTTTCAGTTCTACAGACCTCTCTAGAATAATTGGAAGATAAAATTAGTTTAGTGGTTAATTTGGTAAAAGGTGTTGATCTCGCGATCAAACAGGAGGGATCTGTCATGGAATTTTCCTAATTCCTTTTTATTCTACACAATTATAACCTTAATTTCCTCTGTATGTCTCAAACATAGTGTGTCGGGACATAAACCGGAATCTATGTGTGTAAGGGCATAAGAAGGTTTCACTCCTGACAAAGAGAACATAGTCCTACTCTCCCTGTAGGATTCGACTTGAGTAACCAGAGGATTTATCTGTATTGTTGGAAGTCTTTACTATTTATGACTTATGTGTCTCTCCACTGGCAGAATTGACTCTGCACTACACTGCGCATCCAAGTGTACTGTCTG
Organism: Thalassoma bifasciatum; assembly: GCA_008086565.1. NCBI lineage: Eukaryota > Metazoa > Chordata > Actinopteri > Labriformes > Labridae > Thalassoma > Thalassoma bifasciatum. Next base: position 1,364 of record RPOG01002341.1, read on the forward strand.
TCTCTTCTCCTCGATCGAGCTACATAAACCTTTTCAACTTAAGTCATCTGAGTCTCCTGAGTTTTCTTCGTCCAGTGGTCAAGCTTCCAGAAAATTCCTCAACAAATATTATACATGCATACAGACTTAACAGGAGGAGGCTGGGGAGGAGGAGGTAGCTTGGAGACACAGCAGTGTGGTGCATAGCAGTACCAGGAATAGTTGTGAATGTAGACATGTTTAAATACACCACCTTGTTGCTACGGTGAGCTGTGATTGGTTAAGTGGAGAGGTGTGACTCGATCGTCAGCCTGTCAGCTGGTATCGGCTGGGCGTATGACTTCCATGTCCTGTATAAACTAACGCGAGCTTCATCGCTATGATTTTAGTGCTTAAAGGACTCAGTGACTTTCAAAGATCTTGCTACAGATATGATCTTTTCTTGTGTGAAGAAAAACATCCTTTAAAGAAACTATTTACACTTTAAGAGGACTTCAAATGTGTAACAGAAACTTAATGTTTGACTACAAGGTATTTCATTTATAGCTTCTACATGAACTATGAGTTTCACCTCCCAAAAGCACCAAAATGATTTAAAAACATTTTCTTTAACCTGTTGGATAATCTGTTTGGTTAGGTTTCATTAAATTACCTTATCTAAAAGAGAAACTGGTTGGTTCTGAATTGCTGCTTTGTATATACATTCATTTTTTTTTACAATTGTTTACAAGTTTGTTGTTGTTCACAATTGTTTACAGGTTTGTTTGGGATTTTTTTTACAATTGTTTACAAGATTGTAGTTATTCACAATTGTTTACAGTTTTTTTACAATTTTTACAGTTTTTTTTTACAGTTATTTACAGCTGAATGACAGGATTTTAGTTGTCATCCTCTGGCAGGAGGCCACAGCTGAGCCTTTTTCTCAACCACATGAAGAACCTCCTGGTTCTGCTCTTTTTTATGTTCTTCACAGTCACAGGGGGAGTGTTGTTCATGTCCTCAGCCTCCAGGACTGGAGTGTTGACAGTAACTCCCAGTTAAAAGATTGTTTTTTGGTTACTGTACTTGCATTTGTGGAGATAAAACTTATCTAGGATAATTAATGAATTTATAATAAAATATATATCTTTCCTTCTATGTCTTCTGAAAAAAATACAACATGTTCCCATTTTAAGGTGAAGTCCTTGTGGAGCTGTCCAATGATGAAACTACTGAAGTCCTTCTAGAAAGTTGTAGAGAATGAACAGATCCAGAAGAGGTGCTGAACGGTCTCCGGGTGGCTTCCACAAAAAGAACAGTTCACATCAATGACCCTTTTGAATTTTGTCATTTAATGGTTTGCAGGATAATATTTATGAAGAATCTTATATGAAACTTCTTTTACCTCATTTGTTACAAAAAATCTGTTAGGGATTGTCCATACTTTTTTCCAATCAATAATCGCTGACAAAGGAGTTCCAATAAGAAATCACATACGGAACAGATGAAGTTTTTCTGAAACAATGCACCAATATTTCTGTTGCTATTTTTATAAATTGTCAGGCAAATTTTTCCAACATTTGTGTCCACCGGATTGGGGAGAGAAACAGACTTTGAAGGAGATTTATTTGGTTGAACACCTTTGAACAACATAATAACACCTGTTGGTATTGCATCAAACAGTATGCTATATTCTTTAGGAGTGGCTGGAAATTTATAGGTTTGTAGAAATTCAGAGTAGGACATAAGTTGACCATTAGTATTAAACAGCTGACTAACAAGAAATCTGTTTCTCAGCCCAATTGGAAAAGAAAAGAGACTTAATTTTGTACAATATGTTCCTATTATTCCAAATCAAATACTTATGAGGTAAGAAATTGTGTTTATATATTAGGGACCATGCTAACAGAACTTGTTTGTGAAACACTGAAAGCTTTACTGGAAGTTTATCTATAATATAATCACAACCCAAGATAAAATTTAAACCGCCAAACCTAGATGGACACAGGGTTTTAAGAAAATGTTTTGCCCAATTGATAATCATTTATACACTTTTCTTGATGTAATGCGTCTTGTTTTTCCAAATGAAATTAAGTAGCATTCGGTCAATATCCTTGCATGTCTTGCTGTCCACATGCAGAGAAATGGCTGCATAGGTCAGTCGAGATAGGCCTTCTGCTTTTGAGAGCAAAACTCTTCCTCTTATACTTAAATCTCTTTGCAACCATTGATTTAGTTTTAATTGTGTTTTTTTGATTATTGGAGGAAAATTTGCAGTAATATTGTCCTTTTGGTCTTTACAGATAGTCACGCCTAAGTAGGTAACTTCATTCTGAACAGTTATATTACAAATACTAAGGTCATTAGAGTTTTTGACAGGTAATAATTGACATTTATTTAAGTTTAAGATTAGGCCAGAAGCTTTAGAAAACTCATTGATAGCTTGTAAGGCAATTGGCACCTGACAGGCATCTTTAAGAAATATTGTAGTGTCATCTGCCAATTGACTGATGCCAATTTCTCTATCTGCTATGGTAATCCCTTTTATATTACTATTAGAAATGTGAGAGGCAAGAATCTGGGTACACAGTATAAAGAGATAAGGGCTTATTGGGCAGCCCTAGCATACACCTTGATTAAGAAGAAATTTACAGCATTGCAGGAGATATCGCCAAAACCAAATTTTTTGAGTGAAAGAAATATAAAGTCGTGTTCAATTGAGTCAAAAGCCTTGTAGAAGTCTAGGAGAAGGATATAAGAGTCATCTGCTTTTTGGCGGCAAAGCTCATCGAGTTTAAATTGTAAGGTCCTTAATTGCAATTTATCCCCCTCCAAGACTTCATTAGGGGGTAGTTGATAAATTAAGGAAATTTGCATAACAAGTTTTTCTTCTGCTGCTGCACTTAAACTTAGCTATTTTAGCCCCATACTGTCTCAAAAATGTACCCGTCTCAAATTTAAAGAGTTCCCAGTTTGAACTCTAGGATTTCTCAGTACTAGCCTTATTTTTAAAGTGCTTTATCAAACGCCTAATTTCACTTTACGGTTGTATGGTTCAAGAGCCAACTATTCAATTTCCAATATGAAGATCTAATAACGGTATTAGTCGTAAAACGCTGCATGCTAATATATATCGCTCTGTGGTCAGTGAGAGGTGTCATAAGGATATTGACTGTAATATTTTCCTTGGGCATACTATCTGAAACTAGCCAGCAATCAATGCACAATTTTCTCGAGCCGGAACAGTTGCTCCAGGTAAATGGGATTTCATCCGGAAACTTATCTCTCCAAATATCAGTAAGATTAAATTTATCCATAAATATTTTCATTTTTACATTCGTTCTAAAGTTTTGTGCTGGAGGCCATCTATCATAGTTTCGTTTAACGTAACGTCAAAGTCTCCACCTATTAACTCAAGTGAATTGGGATATTTAGAAAGCCAAAAAGTAATCCTCGCATCTAAAGAGTCTATTTATTTATCATTTTCAGGCTTGGTATTATAACCATATATGTTAACAATTACAAAGACGGAGTGATCGTAATCGACTACAAGACGAATATAATGACCTAAAGAATTGCCATCTGAGTGTAGAACAGTACAACCTCTTAGAAATTTCCCACGTGAGAGGGACCGCACGGGGAGTGGGGGTGCTAAAGTGGTGTCATTTGTCCATGTTGGGTGGAGCAAAGCACGCTAATGTGGACAGCATTGAACAAGCAGGTCATTTTTCTAAGAGAGCCAATCAGGAGGTGGAGCTCTTGAACTCTGTGATCTCTGATCCAGATCTTAACCTGCCCTGAAGCAGGTTAGCTGTTCAGAATGAGTAACCATGGAGATTTATCACGGTAAGAAGTGTACCAGTGTCATCGGAAGGAAAATCCAGGCTTAATCCTGGAGTTATCTAGATAAGAGAAAATCCAGCTTTGTATTAGGCCTCAGGTGTACGCCGTGGTTGACCCTGGTATGCACGTTTTATAAATCACACATAAACGTTACGTAAGCTTGTTTTTACACCCAAATCAGTGACAATTCCCACGCAAAATTGATAAATGGTGGCCAGTGGGATTTATTTTATGCATTTTACGAGGAAAGAAAGCATTTCAATTTTTATGTTTGAAAAAAGTAAACATCAAATTCTTGTTAGTGATTTTGATGCAGTAACTATATATTATTTTTTAAACATATTCTGTACGCTAACAGAAAAAGTATGAACAGATTGACAATTCTTTTTATTCTGATGTTACTGTTTCCGTAGAGACCAACTTTAGGAGAGGAAAAACATTTGATGAAAGTTTGAAAATAAAATGTGATGGTTGACCGTCCTTATCCCATATACGTGCCCTTTAGAGCTGGTGCAACACGAGTATGGTAAAAGTTTTTCCAAGATAATATGTCAATTTCACACAAATTCCATCTCAGGATTTAAACTACTTCCATAGAGTGACCCATATATGAAAGTACCTGTGCAAAAACTCTACACAAAGGTTTTTAATGTGTTTATTTCAGACACTTGGAAGCATAAGCATATTTCACCCAGATAAAAACACAACTTCTTACATAAAGTTAAATTGCAGAACAATATCTGACTCTTTTTACTTCTGCAAAGAGGTGTGATGAAACAACAGAGGTTGATTTGATGTGACTGGTGTTGGCCAAACTATCAGAGCACAGCAGAAAGCCCCTGGACTCCTTCAGACGTCTTCTGTCCCAGACTGTTAGTCTCCACCTGGAGCAGGAGGGCTCAGGCTGAACGTAGCTTCACACAGAGCATATTTGTGTTTGTAACGTTAAAAATCCCCTTATATTGTGAAACTCTTTACTACACAGCTGACTCCAAAGACCTCTTGGGTACTTCTGCTCAGAGCATCATCTGCTGACCAGAAATACCAGCATTAAACCAGCCAATCAGGGTGAGTTCTGCTGAAGACGGGACCAGAGAGTCTGCTCAGGCATTTGCAGGCGTGCATGTGTTTCTGTTTGTGTGAGTGTGTATGTTTCTGTTTGTGTGTGTATCATGAGGCGAGCAGGTGATGTAGGGGGGCAGGGGGTACTAGGCCTGAGATGTCCTCCTCCTGATCTCATCTACAAGGTCTGCTCTGGAAATATCAACCTGTGGAGAAGAACAGAAACAAAAACAATTCGATTGGTGTTTACCCAGCAAAGGGAAGGAAAGAAAAACACAAAGGGTTTTAGCCACCAGGCAAAGATGACACACCAAGCCAAAGAAAACCTCCCCCCTGGGTGAGGGACAGAGAGCCCTGTGGTAGCAGGGTTGACTTAACTTTAACACCATAAAAATGCTCTAAATGACAAGTCACCTGACTGTGTGTCTGCGTGTGTGTGTGTGTGTGTGTGTGTGTATGCTCACCTCCTCTCTGGTAGCCACCATCCTCAGTTTGACCACTCCATCCTTCAGCTCCTGTTCTCCTAGTATGGCCACAAGAGGGATCCCAGAGTCCTCGCAGTACTGCAGCTGACTCAGCAGTTTGGGGTTTTTCTTGTACATCACCTCTGCCTGATTTAACATGCCACACACACACACACACACACACACACACACACACACACACACACACACACACNTTATTGAAGACATGGCAGAGAATGAAACACAGCTGCATTATATGGGTTTGGGAAAGACAAACACACACTCACACTCACACACACACACACACACACACACACACACACACACACACACACACACACACACACACACACACACTCACAAAAACAAACACACACAAAAACAAACACACGCACACAAACAAACACAAGAACACCAAAACACAAACACAAGCACAAAAACAAACACAAACACACGCACACAAACAAACACAAGCACACAAAGAACAGAAATCAAACACACACACAAAAACAAACACACACACAAGCAAACAAAAACACACACACAAGCACACACAAAAAACAGAAATCAAACACACACAAAAACACACACACAAAAATGAACACACACACAAAATCGAACATACACGCACGCATACAAAAAACAAACACACACACCAGAGACACACACACAAACATACACACACACACACACAAAAATGAACACACACACGCACACAAAATCAAACATACAGGCACGCACACAAAAAAAACACACACACACACACACACACACACATACCTTGATGCCCTTTTCCCAGAGCTCAGAGATGAGTTTAAGTCTCTCTTCCAACAGGTTCTTCTGTGCTGACGCCACCAGGACCTGAACATCTGTGGTACGAACCTTTTCTGCTGAGGACTGAATGTGTTACAGATTGTGTTACAAAACATGTTACAGAACGTGTTACAGATCATGCTATGGATCATGTTATGGATCATGTTATGGAGCATGAGGACCCCAATTCCAAAGAAGTTCGGACATTGTATAAAATGTAAGTGAAAACACAATACAATGCTTTGTAAATCCTCTCCAACCTATACTGAATTGAATACACCACAGGGACAAGATATTTAAAGGTGCCCTATTACGGAAGATCCGCTTTTATATGGGTTACTTACGAAAATATGGGTCCCTAAGCGTGTCTTCAACACCCCCTAATATTGAAAAATCCATCCTCTCCTCTCCTCACTGGCTCCTTTTTTCTGAAAATCTCTCCTTAAGCAAGAAGTTTTGAAATCAAGACGGTTTTGACGTCACCACCGGAGACACACACACCAGAACGAAGTAACGCAACCACGTCTGCCAGTTGCTCCGCCTCCTCCTCCTCCTGTAGTTTCCTCAGAGAAACTACAGTCAATATCAAATCCAGATAAACCTCCTTGTGTGTACTAGATATCAGCTGCACAGCAGAAATCAGCCAGTCTTCTGTGTTCTTGTGATAAAAATGACAGGTCAGGAGTCAAGACTCAGCTGAGATTTACTTTGATCTTGGACTTAATCGCGCAGATAAAACTGCTTTGATTGTTCACCATCACTGTTACATTGTCTCAGAAATTCAACACAGATGTTTAAGTCTTTTCATCAGCACAAAGGAAACACCTGTGAAGTAACAAAAGAGCCTTGATCTTACTTTAATTCTGTGTCTTAGTTCACCTTCTATTTTACTGCTGACATGATCATAATGTGCTCACTCTGTCAGCTCTACAAAGATGAAAATTCATGAAGGAGACTCTATATGGATCACGCTGTTTGGCTCCTGACAGACACAATCCACATCTTCACTCTGTTCGTAGATCAGCTTTTTGATGTAATCGACTTTGCCCGTGTTTTTCCACACAAAACGTTGGTACATCGAAGTGGCGATTACGCAGAGACTGCAAGTGAAGCACAGCCTCCACAAAAATGTACAAATAAAGTGGTGAAATGCGTTCTGCTGTGTGTTTATTTCATTTACTAAATATGCACTAGGATGCGTTCATCTTTTGTTCAGAATCAGCTGCTTATCACAGGAAACCAACACGACTTCCCTCTCATTCATCCCAGCAGCTCCACAGTGTTTTACACAGACTGACGCTCAGTGTCTCTGGGGCTCAATAGAGAAGCATAGCATGGGTGGTTCCACTGCTTAAAACTGGACGGTCATTGGATAATTACTGTGCTTTGTCCCACCCATCAGATGCGTCTCTGAGGTCTATGAGGCAGTGGGCGGGCCTGGATGCTCGGATTCTACATGATGATTGGATGATCTGTCTGAATCGAGACGGAATAAGCACTTCCTGAAAGAGTCGGGGAGAGCCTGACCTCGTTTCATATTCAAATGCAGACGCTGAAACAGCTGCTGAAACAGCTGCTGAGAGATGCAGCGAAAAAGAGGAATTTTTGGCAAGCTTTAATTCATGATCCCAGTGGTTTTTTGATCTCAGCCACATTCATGACTTTGGGACATCAGACCTCTGCATCAAATGATTTTTATCTGTTTTCAAACGTATAATATGGCACCTTTAATGTTCAAACTGAAAAACTTTATTATTTTTGTGCAAATATTTGCTTATTTATTGATGCCTGCAACATGTTTCAAAAAAGCTGGGACAGGGTCAACAAAAGACTGGGAAAGTTGCTGTTTTTGTTGCTGTTGAAAAAACAGCTGTTTGGATCATTCCACAGGTGAACAGGTTGATTGGAAACAGGTGAGTGTCATGCAAGTTTCATGTCAGATGAGAGCGCAGCTATAGTGGAGAAGATCTGTTCATAGCAGAGGTTTAATACGTTAGAGTGCAGTGAATTTTCAAACGGACTAAAAAAGATTCATAGATTAATATTTAGATAGTTAGATAAGATATGACACCAAGAAAGTGTGTAAGATTTCACTATACCACTGCCAATCTCTGAAAAAGCATCGTCTGTGAAAAAGCAGCGCAAGCTGTCAGCTAATGTCTTTATAAGGCAAATGTGTGTCCTTTAGAAACTTACTTTAAAACTTAAAAAGACCGATTTCAGTAATTAAAACAATTCAAAGCTCACAGTGAAGTCTGCAGAGAACATTAAAAGGATGCTGAATCAAACTTAAAGTGTTTTTTTTCTTTTCAAGGGGGTATTTTTGATCACAGGATTCACCACAAGGATTGTGGCTTCACTCCTAACAATATTATCATATTAATCTACGGCTGGGCGACATACCGGTTCATACCGGTGTCCTTTTTCTTCATGATTTGAATTTCTCACATACCCCAACACTGGTGCGTGCTTACAAAACGTTGGGAGCATAGAGCGGCAGAACGTCGCACCGTGGGAGATTGTTTGAAAGGGGGACTGTTTTGCAGTTGCACCAAACAAGCAACATGTGATGCTAAAATGAGAGCACAGCGGTCTCCAACATGGATGGAGAAAATGACACAGCAGTGTTGCGCATGAACGTGTTTAACGTGCATGTCTAACACCTGAAATAAACTGCATCCGTCTGCGTTCAGTCTCTGCTGCTGTGCATGTTGACTGCGTTCAGCAACTCACACCGGCTGTCCGTACGTTCACTGAGCAGCAGGGCTGACAGACAGTTGTTGTCGTGAGATTTAGGAGTTCAGGAGCGTCCCAGATTAGTCTCTTCATTCATGTTGGGCTGTAAAATCTATTTAGAGAGATAAAATGGCTCTTCTCTTCTCTTCAATTGGCCATGGTAAAACCTGAAACCTGGCGTTTCTCCACTCATTTTGTCCGTAGTCAAGTTAAATACGATCCATATTTGACACGGTTTGTTTTATTTTGAAAGTCACAGCCTCATTTATGATGGTTTCCGGGTACCACTTCATGTCCCGCTCCATCTTTCCTGCAATGAATTTATGCATCACTTCATCACCTCTGACTGACGACAATCTTAGTTCACATTTCCATGGCCTGTTTTGTTCTTCTCACAATTTTTGCAGGCATATTCTCTTCAACTTTTTTAAGAAGCAGGACTGTAAAACGGTTGCCCAACTTGATAAGTTGTTCTGTCATGTTGCAAAACTTGCACAATAAAAGGTTCTGTATTTTAACTGTCATGCATTCGGAATCACTTCACCTTCACTTCATTAAAGTTATGAGTGCCACCTCTTTGTGAACAGCAGCATTTTGTGGGGCCATTCAAACCTGTGTTAATAACAGTATAATATATTTTCTGGACAGTGGACAATATTATTCTTCTGCAATATTCACTCCTAATGACAGTAAAATATGTAATTTTAAGCCAATTTACTGCAGTTATCATTTTCTAAATGATTAGAAAATGAGTTTAAGACCCAGTCATGCATGAAAAAAAAAAAAAAATTGTCAAATACCATGATACCGGTGTAATTTTGAAAAATATTGTGGTTTTGAATTTTTGGTCATACCGCCCAGCCCTTTATTAATCTGAACTTTAAGTGAAAAAGTAGACTATTTAATAATAAAAGACATTCACATTTACATGTGTTCACAACTAAACGGCTCAAAACAAACAACATGCTGCTCTACCTGTGCGTAATAGCACACAAGTGACACATTTCATGATCATTTGTTCTGATCATTAATTAAGTTAATAAATAAGTATTAGGGTTTACCAATTTACAGTTGTGCATATTGAAAATGTTTAATCTACATCAGAAACGTCTGTTGCTCTGTTACTTATGCCTGAAACTGACGCAGTGAGCTCCTCCTGCGTCTCCGTCTGTGACTCCTTCAGCCTGGTGCCTGACTGCAGCTTCTTTCAGAACTGACGAACATTTCAACAGTGATCTTTCTATGTTTTTGGACCCAAACAGAAATAAGCAATGATATGAGAGCTTATAATGTGTGATAATGTGATGAATCACTGTTATAAGTGATCTGTCGCTTATAATGTGATATATCTCTGTTATAAGTATTAATCCATTAATTGTAGCGTGAACAAAGGATTTGTAAATGAATGATTTAACTCCACAAATCCCTGCTGCCAACGGCTCAATGATTTCCTTTCAGATGTTTTTTTCTGGCTTTCTTCAACACCAAGCATCACAATTTCATTAAGGGGCTTATTATTTAAACTACTTTTTTTGCAGCCCCCAGATTAACCAGTACCTTAAGTAAAAGTATTATTTCTTGTACAGTTAGTTTTTGGAGCATGGGTGAAAGTGACTTTTTGTCTCGAGTTTACATTTATGTATTCAAATCATTGGAATCAGTCGATGATAACTTTGAAGAGAAACTGCCACATTCTGCACCTGTTATAACAGAGTGGCTTCATAGCAAAAGGGTGTGGGTACGAGACTGGCCGTGTGTAGCGCATTATGAAGTGCAAAATACGACAACGGAGACCCCAGAGTGTTGAATAACTGAAGTTATATATCAAGCAAGAATGTGAAAGAATTCCAGCTCCAAAGCTTCAACAATTCGTGTCTGCAGTTCACAAACGCTTATTGAGGGTTGTTGGAAGGAAAGGTCACGCAGTTGTAAACTTACCCCTGTCACAGCTTTTTTGAAACATACCACAGGCATCCATTTCAAAATGAGCAAATATTTGCACAAATACAATGAAGTTTTACCAGTTCTACCATTAAATATCTTCTCTTTGTAGTGTATTCAATTGAAAATTGATTGAAGTGGATTTGCAAACCATAGTATTCTGTTTTGATTTACATTTTACGCTATGTCCCAAACTCATGGAATTGGGGTTTGTACTCCTCACCTCTGCCTTCTGCTCCATGATGGAGAAGATCCTCTCGATGCCAATGCTGACACCCACACAGGGCACTTTCCTCCCTTTCGGGTCGAACATGCCCACCAGGCCATCATATCGACCCCCGCCAGCCACGCTACCCACGCTGACACTTTCTTCTGCAGGGGCACCGTTCTCTGCTCCAGTGCTCGCCACAGTCACACCTGCTTGAGTCAGCACAGCCTCATAAATGACTCCTGTGTAGTAGTCCAGGCCCCGGGCCAGACTGAGGTCAAACACAACCTGAGGGAGGGGGCAGAAAGAGAGGGAAAAGGAAAAGAAAGAAAGAGAGAAAGTGTGGGAATCGGGCCAATGGAAAAGACACTGGATGTAACATTAACTAGAAAACTTGCAAAAGAAGATAGAAAAGAAAATGCATAGAAATGCTGATGCTGTGTGAGTGAAATGAGAAGCTGCAAAATGAAAAAAAATGTTCCAAGTAGTGCATCATAGCTGAAATTGAGAAGGCTGTCAAACTGTTGGATGCATTGAAACAATTTGAAAATGTTTCTCATTTGAAATAAAAACATCAGAAAGCTGGGTAAAAACAAGTAGTAAAAGCTAAACAGCAGCTGAAAAAGGAGAAATTATGAAATGCATAATGATTTGCTGAAAGTAGTGTCACATCTGACAATAAGGATGCTTAAGAATAAGAGTTGACACATGCAATGAAACAAAGCAAAAAAAAATATTTCCTGGGAATTAGAAAAAGGTTAAAGCTGTGAAAATGGGTGAAGAGCTTTGGAATGAATAAAGGTTCCTAAAGTACTGAAATAAATGAAGAAATCAGAAATAAAATTGCAGAAAGCTGTTTTAAATTGTAGCCACTCTGTTTAAATGGAGAAGCTGTAATCAGTGGTGTAAACGGTTCATCCTGTGAGGGACTTTAAAATGACACAAATGGCATCAGCAACAAAGGTCTGAGATATGTTATCAGAGCAGTATCATTAAATTGCTGCATTTTGTCTCAGTTTCTGCTTTTTAGACATGTTCAAAGTAGATGCTGATTATTCCTATAATGTGTAAGGTCAGTGAACGCATCTTCACACTGAGTGTGGGTGGGTGAGACGATCGCTAAGGAAAGAAAGCAGAGAAAGAGCTAATGCACACTGTCCAGAAAGGAGCTCGCTGGGCCAAAACAGTGGCAGATATCAAAAAATACTTTGGATCATAGGAAGCTTGTGGCTGTAAGGATTTTAAAGAATAGGGGTTTTTTTTGTCTAGACTGGAAAACTTGCGATGTACAGCTGAGTTAAAAACAATCAAAAAGGCGAGAATGACGTCTCTGATCTTGAACTTTGTATTGATGCAGACGGAGTGTTTTTCTGTGTTGATGTTGCTCCGAAGCTCACTGAGCATAGACCGTCTGTCTGTCTGGTTTGTTGAGTAGATAATGTGGGAGAAGAGGATTATTCCTATGTTTTAATTTAAAATCATGCCTGTAGAGCAATGTTGAAGGTGTTTTTGAACAGTTTATCCATGAGAGTACTTCTCTCTCAGCAGCTGCTGGCTCCGGTCTGTGTGATCACGTGACATGCTCTGAAATCTGCTCAAACCCGAAAGTTTAATGTTGCTCACAGGCAGATTTCTCAGAAACCATAGAAGATAGCAGGAAATGAAAACAAGGAAAAAATGCGGTAAAAATGTGCACATTTTGAAGCAAGATTGAAGTCTGTGAGTGCAACGATGCAGAGGCTGTTGAGTCTCAAAGTTGAAGAAGTTTGAGGACACCTGCACATTTCTCCCATTAACTCCCATTCATTTTTTGGGTTGAAACATTTTTTTTTTGCAAAAAGTATAGGTGTCAGTGCTGTGAAAAATACAAGCAGTGTTCTCCTGAGCATGCTGCATAGTTTTTGTTTTTTCAAATTTGAGGTCTGTGAAAGACGTCGAAAAACGTACGTAAGAAAAAGAAGATTACTAATAAAGTAGAAAAACAATATGTTGAAATGCTCTGTCAGCAAGAATGTTTCAGGATGTGTGATTAACTTCAGATTTTACCTTGTCAGTAACCTGGAACAGCTCCAGGTAGCTGAAGAGCAGCTTTATGTCGGATAGACCGGCACATGCCTGCTTGCTCTGTGACATTTTCTGGTCTTGTAGGAGACGTTCTGCCAAATCCCGCCCTCCTAAAGAAAACAGAGGCACCTGTTATCACAGTCTGATATGAAGTACTCACAGAACACACACACTTCAGAAAGATTACTAGCAGCCAGTCAGGGCCTTAAACCAATGACTGTATATAGAATGAACAGCGTGCTTCCGCCTGTTCTATGTTTTTGAAGCCAAAAAACCCCGTTTCTCTAGCCGCCATTGTGCAGCCAGAGTCTGCGCAGTAGAGAATTTCTGGTGGAGCCATGTAAAAAAGAGAAATAAAAATATTTATTTCTTCTTCTTCAGAAAGTTTAGTCTCCTTTTGGCTCTTACCTGAAGTTTCTTATATCCCCGATAAAAACTACTCACGAACGGCAGCTGTCAACTATCGTAAAACGAAACTTACATCGCGGTTTTTAACGTCCAATAACTAATGAGAAACCAACTTCTCAGGAAAAAAAACACCCTAACACCATGCAGCCAGATGACATCGTCATACTACCTTAGCGTAAAGATGAGAGAAACGTTTCTACCAGGTATCGTAATTTTTATAAGTTTTCCCGGCTCATATCTGGAATACATGGGGAGGCGGGGCTTATGACCTATACTGCAGCCAGACACCAGGGGGCGGGGCTTATGACCTATACTGCAGCCAGACACCAGGGGGCGGGGCATCTGCTGGAGGCTTCAGTTTGAGCCCAACGTCGTTACGTCCACTCATTATTCAGTCTATGCCTTAAACAGGTTGGATCACTGGATGCTTTAAAAGAGAGGATCACTGGATGCTTTAAAAGAGAGGATCACTGTATGCTTGAAAAGAGAGGATCACTGGATGCTTTAAAAGAGAGGATCACTGGATGCTTTAACTGATTCCTCTTTTCCACCAGTTTTAGTTCAGCGCTGGTGCTGGTGCTAGTGCTTAGTTGGTTCTAATCTCGTAAAAACTTTGCTGTAAGAGATACAGAGGAGAGTTTGAACGCACGATAATAAGACAGACTGATGTCCTGTGAAGTGAAAAATATATCATAAAGCTTTCTAGTTTGTTTGTTGAATTGAAGAACATGATAAAGACCTGATCTATTGTCAGTTTGTCACTGCAGACGTTTCAGTGTTTCCCCTCGGTTTACAGCCTTCAGGCGTCTGCCGTGGCTGCTGGGGGAAACACTTACAGTGTTGTTATCTTCATTTAGATGGCCCCATAGTGTTCAAGTGCTGACACCTGAGACTTGCCCTTAAGACACAGCCTGAGTCGTTGCTCTATTGTCCTGTGTAAAAAGTCTCACCCTGCATACTGACGTACTCCCCAATCTGGTCAGCAGCTTCCTCTGACAGGCCCTTCTCATCCACCATCTCCTTCCTCACTTCCTCCCAGGACACCTGCAGGAAGGTTAGGAGAGGCAGCATGATCAGCACAAAAACATGATATAACACCACATACTTTGCTTACAGGAGGCACCAAGGTCCATGCAAACTTCAGGATTATATGCACTCGACTCCTGTATTATCAGTGTAGACCTTTCCCACTGTGTAGCTGCAGAAACTTGGAACAGCTTGTGTTATATCTCACTTTGGACAAAGCATTTGCTCAATGAAATCGTAGAACTGCAGAGTTGTAAAGCTATCCCAATCCCAAACCAAAGTTCTAACCAACAGAAACTGAGGATCAAATCCAGGAATAGCTCCTAATCCCAGACATTGAAGGGTCAAACCTTTGACTGAAACCCTATGTGCATGCGCAGCAGTCTATACCTTGTCCAGTTTGTCCACTGTTGAGCAGATGGTACGGAACTTGTCATCTGGGACACCACACACAGCGAACATGCCATCAAGAATGCGTCTGTCATTGACCTGCAAACAGTGGATGTGGGTACACAAACGACCTCAAAAAATTTCATATCAAAAGTTTGATACTTAATGAGATGATGAAGACTTTCAGATATTTGGACAGCCCAAGACAAAGATTACCTATCAAAAGTTTTATCACAGAGGTTAAAGTAAAATCTGTGGATTAAAACTTATAAATTACAATATTAACACTATGAATAAAATACTTTACATTATCTGAGAATATAAGCAATATGCATTTAATGTTTCACAATGAGTCAAACCAGGGCAGGGGGATTTATTGAATATACTCTATATATCGCTGTTTTTTGCTCATGGGATGTATGAAATTACTATATCACGAAATTGTCAGGTACAGTTGTGCCCAAAAGTTTACACTCCCCAGCAGAATTTTCTGATGTTTTGGCCTTTTCTCAGAAAATATGAATGGTAACACAAAAACCTTTCTGTCACTCATGGTTAGAGGTTGGGTGAAGACATTTATTAACAAACAACTGTGTTTACTCTTTTTTAAATCATAATGACAACAGAAACTTCAAAAATGACCCTGTTCATTTTTTTTATACACACACACTGATTATAATCAAATAGATCAGAGGTGAGGATGGTTACCTTTAGTGGACATTCAAACACATTTGTTAACTTTTGTACATTTATCAGGCCAAAACCACCAGAGTTGTGTAAACTTCTTAACAGGGTCATTTTTGAAGTTTCTGTTGTCATTATGATTTAAAAAGAGTGAACTTTTTTTTTCAGTAAATGTCTTCACCCAACCACAAACCATGAGTGATAAAAAGGTTTTTGTGTTATCATTCATATTTTCCGAGAAAAGGCCAAAAAAATCAGAAATTCTGCTGGGGGGTGTAAACTTTTGGGAAAACATTATCTGCATTATTTCTTAAGCTTTTTATATTTCAAGTTTTACATAACAAAATGATAAATTGTGATATCAAGGCCAACTTTTCATTTTGTCTACTCTATATGAAATAGAGGCCTCCTATTTAGGACATTTCAGTATGTGTTCACAGCTGATCGTAGGCAGACCTGTGGGTGTCACCTGTTGAGCCCCGTTTCCACCAAGCACATTTTGTGGTGTTTCCATGGACTTAAACCTGGACGGGTCCCCAAATAAGCGACCCATGCCACTACACTGTTCAGTACCCTTCTGTTGGGGTGCCAAGCCGCACCAAACTGGCCCCAAGGGGTGGAGCTAGAAACACTGCAGTACATTGATGGGTCAAAAGGTTTGTCACTTCCCGTGCAACAGTGGTAATAAAGAACAACACACAACACTGCTATTTTTAAAATTCCACTTGTGTTAGAGCAAAGAATATTGTATCCTAAAAAATGGCATCCATTAAAGTAAAAGAGTTGCCGGATGTCCTCCATTGTTTCTCTTTGTTTACAATGCCACTAATTTCTTCCTCTTCGTTGCATTTATTGGCAGGGTACACTGTATCCTGCTGCAATGACATCACGCTGTTACATAGCTGACGCAGCTCTCACCATCCGGCCCATCAAGCAGGGTACAGTTGGCTGTGGAAACGCTCACAGGATCAGGCTTTACTGATCTGACCCGTACCAAACTGTACTGATCCGTACCAGACTGCCTGGTGGAAACGAGGCTTTGGTGTCACCTGGTATCTACCTGTACGAAGAAAACCAAACCTTTATGCAAAAGTCTCCAAGGTCCAGTTCATTCAAGATTTCATGGACAATCTTCAGACACTCGGCGTCTGGAATCATAGCATCATACTGTCCTGCAATATCAAAGTCCTGAAACACACAGACATTTAACCATTGAGTCAGCCCAAAGCAGGCTAGTTTCCAGAAAATCTGTTTCCACCACAGGAGGGCATTTGAAGATGACTCACGCATTGGTAGAACTCTCTGTAGCGTCCACGAGTCATAGCTGGGTTATCACGGCGGTACACTTTAGCAATATGGTAACGCTTTATGTTGGTCATCTTGTTCATGGCCAGGTAGCGAGCAAAGGGGACCTGAAGGGCGGCTGGTCAAGGACACATACAGTCTTTGCACATACAGACACTTGAAGGATCACTGTCTCATGGTTACTCATATTGACGTACATCGCATGGAAACAATCACTTGAATCCTATCGTAAAGGGATTTTTGTTATTACACACTGTGTAAAGCAACTAGTTGCAGCTGCTTGCGTGACACACAGTGTTACTGCTGATGTGTTTCAAAGGATACAGTGAGATCATATCTCAAAGACAGCAGCTCCCCTCCTTGATCTTTCAGGTCATAGATGAGCTTTGAGTCCTCTCCGTATTTTCCTGTCAATGTTTCCTAAGAAACAACCAAGTGATAAGAGTAACATGGTTAAGTGTGAGGCATTAAATTTAAATAAAGTCGGTTTTGTTTGAAAATCTACCTTGAGTTCAAAAACAGGCGTATCGATGGTCTCAGCTCCGTGGCGTTTGAAGCTGTTGATGATGGTGTTGAAGACTCGCTCTCTAATGGCCATCTGCTTAGGGTTGTAGTCCCTGGTTCCCTGATAGAGAAGAAGTTTGATGCATTTCACTCCACAGTTGATTGAACTTTACACAGAATCAGACAGGGATGACCTTGTTATGACCAGAGTTAGCAGCTGAAATGCTTCATGCTCCACTCCATTATCAGCGGATCAGAGACTTGCCATTCCAGTCAATGTGTCAGCACAAACAAGGCAAAGTTGTTGTGCTTTAGGCAGATATGCAACAGTCCTTTTTTTGCCGGATGCAGGGACTGTGACGCACAGGGCAGATTGAGCTGGACAGGAAGTAGTGCACGGAAACTACTTAAGAACACCTAGTGACTTTCAAAATAAATCAGACCATGTTCAAACCAGATGGTATTCATCTTGACAACAACAACAAACTGACATTAAGTGCAGCCAGAGCAGGAGTCAGCAGGTTTGAGGTTTTACAGTCCAACATGAATGAAGAGAGGCTGAGTGGGGAACACAGGAACTCTCTGGTCTGTGACTCCAGCTGTGTGTCAGTCATGAAGCTTGCCAGACTGAACCTGCCGGCATCTGCAGTCAACACGCAGTGAAGCAAAGCCAGACTACAGATGCATCTGGTGTATCTGAACTGGAAGACTGTTTGAGTCTGTTGCAACTAGGGGTGGTGAATTGGCCCAATTTCCTGATTCAATTCGATTCAATTATTGAAGTCTCGATTCGATTACCGACCGATTTTCGATTATTGCCAATTATTGACTCCATTTTTGATTATTGCTGATTAGTGATCTTCAATTCAGCATCAATTAGTTGCTGAATTATTTGACTTCTCTTTTGAGTAACACGCCACAGCACCTTCAGTATTGTAGTGTGATTGTAATATCCAAATTAATTTTTGCTTTTCTTTGTTTTAAATGTAGTCTTTCACTGTAAAATAAATATCCACACTTGTGAATAAATGTCCAAATTCTATTTATTTATTCATTTTACTCTCCATATAACAAAGATGCAGATGCTTTGGAACTTTCTGTGGTCACAGATCAGCATGTAATAACTTGCACCTTCATGGCAACTTAAATAATGAAGCATACCACACATCTTGCAGATGACATTTTTCTGCTCCACACCCAACTTTTTGAGCCCGAACCACGTCCTAATCACAGAAGTAGCACTGTTTTTTTTTTTTACCAGTTCCTCCTCCTCCGCCGTCACTGTGCTTGCAGCAATTTCCACACAGAGGCAAATACGATGACGTCACAATGTCCCGACGTCCCGACGTCACGTTTTCCCAACGTTGTGACGTCACAGTACGACGGTAGAGCACAAATCTCCAACGTGGGCCAAATTTATACCGTCATACAGTGTATACGGCGCAGCCCTATCACATCCCTTTAAGTAATCGATTTTTGGAAAATTCGATTCTTAATCACCCATTTAATAATCGCGATGAATCGATAATCGAATGTTTTCACCACCCCTAGTTGCAACTGATATACACCAGCTGAGCAACACTCATAGCCCCACCTGCTCTACGCTTTTATCAATATTAAATGGGACAATAGTTTACAAAGGGAACAGCATGCTCCATTGAAGAAAATTTAAAACTAAGGCTTAAGAAAATAAATGATGTTTAATTAGGGACAGACTTCAGAGCAGGTGTCATATAATCAGATTCTTACAGTAAAGCCATCATCTCAATGTCTCTGTATCATTGAATTTTCATCAATGAAACAGATGCGTGTCCGTGTTCACCGGCGACTTTCAGCTTCTGGGGTTGACGCACAGACTATAATGGTTGACAGAGATACGTCAGATGTCTTAACACTTTTCGTTTCGTTTTGAATACTCTGCAAATGCAACACAACCTCTTCATGATGCAAGCTGTTAACAGTCATATTTATTAGTCAGATAACAGGGTTACTCTTTAATCGGCCACACCTAGCCGCTCCATCTGAATGAAAGGACTTCATTGTCCAGCCCGCCAACCCGTCCAGACAATTTCAAGTCGAATTGGAAACAGTCCTTAGTTACCTAGTTGCCACACTCTACATTCAGTTTTGTGAGTCACCCAGCACTTTCCTCACCCAGTAAACAGGCAGCTCAGGAAAATTTCAGGGGTACAGACAGAGTGCAAGGACAGTACAAGTTTGAGACTTACCTTTGCTGTCTTGAGGACAAATTGTTGTTTGCCTTCACCTCCTCCAAGCTGAGCCTTCAACTCAAGCAGTTTGGCAACTTCTTCATCAATCTGAAACGAACAGTGGAATGAGTGCAAGAGTGAAACTGCATTGCTGCACACCTACAAGTAAAACATGAACATATAATAAATAAAACAACATTTTTCCTTTCGCACACTACAAAGGCCTACCTGAGCCATAGTAATCCCAGGGAAAGTGTGTAATGAGCGGGTATATGTTGCAGTCCGACAGCCCAACAGTCCAAAAGTACGAACACAAAACAGGCCCGGCATGTTGGACCCACAGCACCAAAGATACAAAAGCCAAAAACGGACAGGCCAGAGTTCAGGAGTGCATCATGAGGAGGCAATGTCCAGAGGTGATGCCCAGTGCACCCCACCGTAGTCAGTGACAACAGTCAACAGAAGCCCAGCAGGGGAGAAGGGTCCAACAATGTACAGAAGAAGATGATGGTGATGATGAAGGGTACGATAGGTCAGGGTCATCCAAGGCCAGGCAGGAAGAACAGGAGAAAAGTGGTAAGCAACCCTAGCACTAGGGGAAGGCGGACCATGAGGCAGCATCATCATCATCATCATCATCACAGCGGAGAGGATAGAACATGAAATGCAGCAAGTCAATCATGAGAGCCAGCCAAACACAGCCCTAACAAACACCTGTACACACACACGTCACACACACGTACGCATGTGCATGCACACACACACACACACACACACACACACACACACAGAAGCCCTGCTCTGCTCCCTATGTCCTGTATTGCTGTTCTGTATTTACAGTTGTGCCTAAGTGTTCACCCCCCTCCAGCAGTACTTTATGATTTTTTGGCCTTTTCTCAGAAAATATGAATGATAACATTAAAACCTTTCTGTCACTCATGGTTAGAGGTTGGGTGAAGACATTTATTAACAAACAACTGTGTTTACTCTTTTAAATCATAGTGACGACAGAAACTTAAAAAATGATCCTGTTCATTTGTTGTTGTTTTTTATACACACACTGATTACAAGCAAAAAGATCACAGGGAAGGATGGTTACCTTTAGAGGACATTCAAACACATTTGTTAATTTGTTTATCAGGCAAAATCCACCAGAGTTGTGTAAACTTCTTAACAGGGTCATTTTTGAAGTTTCTGTTGTCATCATGATTTAAAAAGAGTGAACAATTATTTTTGGGCCACTCACATATAAAGCAGTACACCAGTCTATAAACACAGAATTCTTTGAATTCTTACATATTTTAAATTTGAACAGAATAAACTCTAAAACAGCACCATGCTCTTATTTTGTGCTGCAGGGACCAGGTGAATCTTTTTAAGTAACTTATGAGCCTGTTGTGTTCATTGGGCCGGTTATTGCATCATCTGCTACTACAACGCTTTAACATGAGAACTGTCGTTGAGGAGACATCTCATAACAGCCTTCTTTATGATGTAGAGGCAGGTTTCTAAAAAAACTGGTCTCCACCTCATCTTAAATATCAGGCATGACCACCAGGCTAGCCGGGAGAAGCTAACTGCAGCTAGCATCACAGAGGAGATCAGACCGGTGTTACGGACAGACGCGTGTCCGTGTTCACCGGCGACTTTCAGCTTCTGCGGGTATAATGGTTGACAGAGATACGTCAGATGTCTTAACACTTTTCGTTTCGTTTTGAATACTCTGCAAATGCAACACAACCTCTTCATGATGCAAGCTGTTAACAGCCATATTTATTTATTTATTAGTCAGATAACAGGGTTACTCTTTAATCCGCCACACCTAGCCGCTCTATCTGAATGAATGGACTTCATTGTCCAGCCCGCTGGCCCGTCCAGACAATTTACAGTCGAATTGGAAACAGTCCTGAGTTACCTAGGCGGTGGTATAAAGTCATTGTGGAGCTAACAGTAGCTGGTGGGACACATTTAACCGGAGCTACACGTCCTACAAATATAGAAGCGTCTGAGAATGAGTTGGTCACCAGTTAAAAAAAAAATGTTTGACGTAATGTAATGCAATTTATGCATTCTTGATTCTGTCCTATAAATTCGGCTTGTGTGTTAGGGGGAATAGATTATTTAGACTTGTTTAGTAACATTAACAGGAGATGTCAGTGGACATGTGGGATGTGGTACAGAGGCAGGGCAGGGTAATATGTGGTCAGCATTTTACATATAATTACCCAAGTTCACAGTGGTTTGGTCTATGGATTTTTTAGAAGTCACTGAGGATAAATGAATCCAGTTGGTCTTGTTTGACTCAGAGCAGGCTAACTGATCGCTACTCTGTTGAACGGACACGCTGATCGTCACATGTGTAAGGAAATGTTGCATAAAGAGGTTGAATTACTCTGTGCACTGACCTGCTCTTTGTTCGCCTTCTCTGACTTCAGCTTCCTCACAACTTCTCCTTGGCTTTTGATGGCCTCTTGTATCTGTGCCTTGCCCTCCATGGCGTTCAAAAGTGTGAATTTTCTGGAGCTCACACCTCCACACAGCTCAACACAGAACAGAGCACAGAGAGCGGCCGGTGAGCTGTCAGAGGCTCGAGGGGGGGCAGGAAATACGTCTACTACATGAGACGGATCTACGTCACATCTTCTTTTTTTCCTATTAAATACATTTTGGCAAAATTCTGTCTATCAAAAAAACATATATCATCGCTTTCTTTATACTTTTAGCGAAATTCCATATACATACCAGCAAATATTCAAAACAAAAACCCAACCTGACTGTCTTCCTTGCATATATAAAATTCTATCTTGACATTCTAAAACTTTGCACTAACCCCAAAGCTGTGAAGACTAGAACACTTTGTGAGGAATTTGTTTTCCTTTGAAACACATTATTTTTATATGAAATTTCTTTACAAATCTTTTAACTTTATGAACTATTTTGTATTTCTATGCCTCTTTATAATTGCTCTACAATATGAGATGTAGATCCTTTGTCTTCTGGACGGTTTTGGGCATGATAAACTGTGAAGCTTTTATAAGGTCAAGGAGCAAAAATTACTGGCGCTTGGGTTTGCAGAAGCAAAAAAATCAATTTGTGCAGGAGCTGCGTGGACACCGTCTAACGGGCACACATGCCTCAACTGGAAGTCCTCATTACTGTACTTTTTATTTCATTTTTATGTAGCATCTCTCTAAGGCACTGTGATAATTTGATCAATTTTGTTTATGTACATACAATAGAGATATAATGAGGATTTTCATGTTGATACTTCGGGGTATCAGGCTTATGCTAGTTGTACTCAAAGTCGGTCAATGGAGGACACTGAGTTATGGTTACAAGATAACCAGGTACCAACACACACACACACACACACACACACACACACACACACACACACACACACACACACACACACACACACACACCATAATTTCAATTTCATTTTCAAATTTAGAGTAGCCTGCTCTTTGGCTGCATCTCTCCTGCAGATCAAAAGCTATAAGGCTGTTTTCTTTTTATGATGGTGATCATGCTAGGGAGCAGATACAACTCGTGTTCTACTCCTTCCATGACATTACACCGTCCTCTCAGAAAGAAGACTGTCGTCAAGAAGAGCCTTTACATCTGCTGTTCTAATTGGAGGCCATGAAAGAGCTGTTTCCAAATATGCAGGAGCAATCTTCAGCTCAAATCCAAAAAGTCATTTTAACAATGCTTTGGTCCTCATACAGTCCTTTTCTAGGTTGACGTGCTGGCAGCTTCAACCAGCTCTGTAGAATGCCCCCGTGTACTGCTCCAAGATAAAGTCAGCTGCTGAAAATCTTTGTTTCTTTCCATCCCATTCTCAAAAGCTTTTATGAATGCTTGAGATATCAATGGATCTCCATCAAAGAGTGGACTCTCTCTCTTTGGTGATGATGAGGGGCATTATTCTTGTGCCAAGAGTGTCGTTATTTCATTTTGCTCCCTCATAATTTTCATCATGTTATTTTTTTCCTCATTTTCCAGTTGTGTTCCTCCATTAAAGGTGTATCCACATGGGGTTTGTACCATATTTGATGTTGTAGCTCACTAAATATTTATTGGATGCTGTAAAATCTTTCAAAAAGGGGTATTGATTTGCTCCTGATGAGAATGGGGAGAACTTGTTCAGCCTCTATTCCATTTAGGAAACTGTCAGATTGCAAGATAATCAGTGTGGTCTTAAATGCCCCCATGTCAGCTTTTCCTCAGACCTGTTGTGCCTTCTGAAGCATTGCCCTAAAACAACAACCAAGGGGATCCAGTCCCCAACCAGCTTGTGTTCCCAATGAACAAAAGGCAACCAACACAAGCTGTGCTTGTCCCAAAAATTTCCAGCTTAAAGTGAAGATCCACATGCAAGCTTAACTGGCTGCAGCTCACTTTTATATACAGTTACGCTCAAAAGTTTACATAACCCGGCAGAATTTATGATTTTTTGGCATTTTCTCAAAGAACATGAATGATATCACAAAAACCTTTCTAACACTCATGGTTAGTGGTTGGGTGAAGACATTTATTGAAAAAAATGGTTTACTATTTTTAAATCATAATGACAACAGAAACTTCCAAAATGACCCTGATCAAAAGTTTACATACCCTGATGACTTTGGCCCAATAACACGAACACAAGTTAACACAAATGTGTTTGAATGTCTACTAAAGGTAACCATCTTCACCTGTGACCTATTTGCTTGTAATTAGTGTGTGTGTATAAAAACATCCGGCTCTCAGGCGCACCAAATGAAGGAGACAACTCCAAGGTTTAAACTGATTTACTTTTATGTTTTATTGTTTTGAAAAGCAAAGATCTTCTGGCTCCGGAGCGGCCCGGACACAGCCGCGCAGAGACATCTACCATAGAGAACACGTCCGCACTAGAGAGCACATCCACAATAGAGAGCAGCCCCCAGCTTTTTTGAAACATGTTGAAGGTGTCAAATTCCAAATGAGCTAATATTTGCAAAAAATATCAAAGTTTACCAGTTCATAGTTAAGTATCTTGTCTTTGCTGTGTATTCAGTTGAATATAGGTTGAAAGGGATTTGCAAATCGTTTTATTCTGTTTTTAATTACAATTTACAAAACGTGCCAACTTCACTGGTTTTGTTTTATATATACACGACCAGTCAAAAGTTTTATACAGACATATACTCCTCCAGATGCAGGAAACGGGCCTCCTGCATCATGAAGGACCCCACCCATCCAGCACATGCTCTGTTTGTCCCTCTCCCCTCAGGCAGGAGGCTGCGGAGCATCAAGAGCAGGACTACCAGACTGAGGAACAGCTTCTTTCCTGAAAGTGTGAGACTGTTGAACTCTGGTGGTCCCCTTTAGTTCCCCCCCGATAAATGAACACTGCAATTTTTGCACAGTTTATTATTTTATTCTGTCTATTTGTTAAAAAGGCTAGTTGATTGTGTTCTTCTTTTATTCTCTTTTTTATTCATATATTTGTATATATTTATTCATTCTCATTTCTACAATTGGGCTTGCTCCGGGACCAGGGTAACCTAATTTCGTTCCATCCATGTTTACATGTGATGAATGACAATAAAACTCCTTGAATCCTTGAATACACTGCAAAGACAATATATATAATCTTTGCATATTAATAACCGAAATGACGAAATATACTATATTCATCTAAATCTTCTGCATTTAGGATAAAGTTAAACCATCAGCTGCACTTTCCTGAACAGAAACCCAGAGGAGCAAACTACAAAACAGATCCAATAAAACAGTTATTCTACATTCTACTACATGCTTCATACTACATGTGAAAGTAGTGGGTAGTAGGCAGTGCATATTAACAACGACTTTCAGCTGTATTATGTAGGAGATGGTTTGGACAGCCTTGTATTCCCCTCAGTAAATATGAACTGAGTGAGAGCCTCCTGCCGGACTGTAGGGGGCAGCAGTGGTCCGCAGTGTTCACGCTCAACTTTCCGGCGCGTGACCGGAAGAAGAAGAGCCACAAAGGATTGGGGGGGCCGGGGGAACTCCATCATGGCGGCCAAACGAGAGGCTGGCAGAGCAGAGCGGGAAAGTGTACCTGTTAGCGTGAAGAAGACGAAAACCGAAGAAGATGGAGGACAAACAGAAGATGAACACAAACACATTCTGTCTGAATTTCAAACATCCAGGGTCCTGAGGGATTCTGCCCGAGAAAAAAACATCTTCATTCATGGAAAGGTAACATGAAGGTGTGTTATTTCCCATCAGTCTATCGACCTCTTCATACAGCCTGTGGTTGAACAATAGACCCTGTGGTGGTTGTCATTCCGTCTGTGGGTTACAGCAAACCGTCTGAGGTTTATCGACCTTTAGTCCGTAGTTTTTTTCGTCATACAGTCTGAGTTTATCATCATACAGTCAAAATGTATCATTATACAGTCTGAGTTTATCATCATACTGTCAAAATGTATCATTATACAGTCTAAGTTTATCATCATACTGTCAAAATTTATCATCATACTGTGAGTTTATCATCATACTGTGAGTTTATCATCATACAGTCTAAGTTTATCACCATACTGTGAATTTATCATCATACAGTCTAAGTTTATCATCAAACTGCGAATTTATCATCATACTGTGAGTTAATCATCATACAGTCTAAGTTTATCACCATACTGTCAAAGTTTATCATCATACAGTCAAAGTTTGTCATCATACTGTCTGAGTTTATCATCATACAGTCTAATTTTATCATCATACTGTGAGTTTATCATCATGCTGTCTAATTTTATCATCATACAGTCTAATTTTATCATCATACAGTCTAAGTTTATCATCATACTGTCCAATTTTATCATCAAACAGTCTAAGTTTCTCATCATACAGTCTAAGTTTATTATCATACTGTCTAAGTTTATCATCATTCAGTCTAAGTTTATTATCATACTGTCTAATTTTATCATCATACAGTCTAAGTTTATCATCATACTGTCCAATTTTATCATCAAATAGTCTCATTTTATCATCATACAGTCCAAGTTTATCATCATACTGTCCAATTTTATCATCAAATAGTCTCATTTTATCATCATACTGTCTAAGTTTATCATCATACTGGCTGAGTTTATCATCATACTGTCTAAGTTTATCATCATACTGTCTGAGTTTATCCTCATACTGTCTGAGTTTATCGTCATACTGTCTAAGTTTATCATCATACTGTCTAAGTTTATCATCATACTGTCTAAGTTTACCGTCATACAGACAGTGCTGATCATCAAATAGTGTTTGGGTTTTATCAAAATGCTCCAGTTATAATCAGTCAGTCTATATATATATATTATAGAGTCTTTGATTATCATGTTCAGACTATGGTTGTCATCAGTCTTTTGAAATGTCATGCAATCTATTATTTTTATCATCATTACCATGGGAATTAATTAATGGGGACTATGACAGGGGCATGTTTTAGTGTCAGAAAAGACAGCCTAAAGGTATCGCTCCAGACCAGGTTAAGTTCCAGGATCTATTTAATCTCATTCCTCATCTCATTCAGTAGCCACCAAAAATGAGAACAAATAGTGATTCTACTGTCCACTTCACAATGTTTTAATCAATTTAAATCAGTTCACATCACAAACATCGCACAGAGTTCATCAAAATCAAAAAGTCATGTTCACCTTAACATTAATGTAAAAGTATTAAAAGGATTTCATATTCACAGAAATCCTTCAGGGACACTTGAGGGGGATTTTATCTATCTATCTATCCATCTATCTATCTATCTATCTATCTGTGTGTGTGTGTGTGTGCGCGCACACATATGTAAGTGTGTGTATGGCGCTAATTGAACAGCATTAGGAACAAAGAAATGATTTTACAATCTGATGAAGTGGAATATTTCTCTCATATCTGTTGTCAGTTCCACTCAAAATTTAAACACATTCACAATCAGAGAAACAACTCAGTTTTTGGAGATGTTCATTATTTTTTTGGATTATTGTTGTGAAATTTTGGAGAACCAAGTGTGTATTTGTGCACTACTTATGCATCAGGGCGGTGCTTTTCCACACTTTCTGTCCTGTTTTTTTTATAATTGTGCAGGTGTTGTATTTCTTCTTTAACCAGCCCTTTTCTTCCTCATAAGCCTCCATGAGGATTTCTGCCTCTGTCAGCAGAAAACACACCGCTCTCGTTGCCACGGTGAATCTGTGATCGACATCGGGGTCTATTTAACAAAGCCATGTGCGCTGGTCCAGGATTGGTTTCACCACCAGTCTTGGTGAATCCGTGTCTTTTTATCCTGGTTTAGTCTTTGTGCAACCGACTGAGCCTGAGTGCTGTTGTTTTGGATTCATTGAACCAGGCTCAATCATTCATCCTGGATATCTGAATCCTACTTTTGTGCAACGGGCCTCAGTACTGCATGCTCGAGGATTTCTGCCCAGGAAAGCGGGTTCTGGTAGGATCCTCTTTCAAGTCGTACCAACTGCTCGTTACTTCACTGGAAGGAGACTCACTATTGATCCTTACGCAATCAGTAGATTGGCTATAAATAGTCTTATTCATGGACGTTTGTATAACAATGAGAAAAACGCATGTCCCTGGTTTAATCTTGTTCACTGGAGCTCAGCTAAAGGTTGAATATTGAGGCAAGGACTCAATAAGGACTGATCTTTGCCCGGCAGCTTTTAAGTTTTAAGATAACTAAATTCATTCTGCATATCCAGTAGTTTTCAGCGCACATTGTTAGACTGGAGCAGCGTGTGGATGTCTTCTGTTGTCTGACTGTCTGTCTGGCTGCGCGTTGCTGTGTGAGGTGCTGCCTCTAAAGCTGGCAGGTCTGTGCTGTGTCTTTGTTCACAAACATCAGCAACATACAGCAAAACAGGCTTCACTCATCCTGTGTGAATGTGCAACACTTTACATCAGGGGGTGATTCTAGACTTACCAGAGGTTTACATGTAATCCCGTGGGAATAGACACACCAGATTCATATCACATCGTATCGATATCGAGATATTTGGCATATATATCGGGATATGAAATTTTGTCCATATTGTTCTGTCCTAGTCAGTATTAATGCTTCCCTCACAGGTGTGACCGTTACCCATGATGCCATGGGCACTAACACCCTCATACCATCACAGATGCTGCTTTTGAACTTTGCATTGAGAACAGTCCAGATTGTCCTTTTCCTCTTTGGCCTGGAGGACACCATGTCCATGATTTCCAAAAATAGTTTGAAGTGTGGAGTCATCAGACCACAGCAGACTTTTCCACTTTGTGTCAGTCCATCTTAGATGGGCTTGGGCCCAGAGAAGCTGGTGGCAGCAGCGGCGTTTGTGTCTGTTGTTGATGTCTGACTTTGTCTTTGCATGGTAGAGTTTGAACTGTCACTTGTAGATGTAGTGATGAACTGTGTTAACTGACAATGATTTTCTGAAGTGTTCCTGAGCCCATGTGCTAATATCCTTGACACATAGACATAGACTGTATATTAGACTGTATATTGGACATGCCCCAATCAATGTTATTTTTACTAACAGATCTTTTTGTGAAGCTAAGAGCTGGTGACCATTGGCAAACCTTGTTAAAAGAACAGTCTTCATTCTTTACATCCAGCATTGAAACATGGATAAAATGTTTGTTAGTTTGATATGTAATGTTCATGGGCCTAGTGCTCCATAGGACAGTATGACTACATGACTGTCAAAGCCTGTAGATTCCTGTCCTTGATCCCCTAAAGACACTTTACTTTCCTTTCAGCTTGCTGATGAAGAGGCTGTGGTCATCCTGGAGAAAACTCCCTTCACAGAGGACTCTCTGCCTGACCTCTTCAGTGGATCTGTGCTGAGGCTGGAGATGAAGAATGACATTTACAGCACATACCGTCTACAGGCTCCTCTTCAGTTCAATGGTAGGAAAATAAAAGATGAAGCCAGCATTAGCTCTGGTAAAGAGCTGATGTGCCCTCCTATTGTATCTTCTGCAGAAATAAAGACAACGGTGGTCTGTCCAGCTACTGAGAAGCATGTTCAGAAATACCAGCGTCAGGAGAGTTTCCTGGTGGAGGAAACCATGGAGGACTATCAGTCCATCACTCTGCCCTACCTTCAGCTGCACAACTTTAGTCTGCAGGTAAGTCTGGTCCCCTCAGTCACACCACTCACCTGTTTCTCTTCAAAAGGCAAATCTTTCGGTTCATTCTTTCCACTGCTTCATGCTCAGTTACAGTAATTACAGCACAAGCTAACAGTGTGTGTGAATTGTCTCATTCAGTGGGTTTACAACATCCTGGAAAAGAAGGCAGAGGCTGACCGCATCATTTATGAAGACCCTGACCCAGTGGTTGGCTTTGTCCTTCTTCCAGATTTTAAATGGGACCAGAAACAGGTGAAGGACAGTGGATATAACGTATTTTATGCATTCACGCACATGATGACACACACTGTTACACAGTCTGGCCTTGTACTCGCACTGGCCGAGGCAATAGAGCTGCACACCTTTCTGTTGCTTTTATTTTGAACTATGTCAACTGAAGGTAACAAATGCTCTTAGGAAGCAAAATGACATTCACAAGGTGTCTGGTAAGCAGCTACCGGACTCAAAATGTAAACACTGGACATTCTTTGGCTTTTTTAGATTTATATCACAAACTGGACCAACATATCAGCTGACCATGACCAACTTAAACTTGCAGAGGCTGAAATCCAGTCCTCTTCCAGTCTCACATAAACAGACATAAACTGCTGTTGGGGTTCTCATGTGCATGAGCAGTAGGGGTGGGGGAAAAAATCGATTCATGTAAGAATCTCGATTCTACTCACCTACGATTCTGAATCGATTCATAAAATCCAAAAATCGATTGTTTTATTATTATTAGTTTTAACCAATGTGGCCTCCATCTCTCACACGCATCTCGCGCATCCCCGTCTAATGCAGCGGAAAGAGTATCCTCCACCACTGGAGATACTGGAACTCATATCCACACACAGATCAGTGTTTATTGTTTATTGTTTATTAATCTGAATGCAGGTGGAGGGTATAAACTCAAATCCCACGCCAGGTCGGAGTTTGTACATCATATATGAAAATGCAGCCCGTTCTGTCGGCTGATCCCTCACTTTTTTTTTTAACCTTTAACGAGTCACTCTAAAACCTTAAAAGGCGGTTTTCTGTGATAAAACAACTCAAAGTCCACAGGAGAGTTTGCAGAGAACATTCAGAGGGTGCTGGATCAAACTTTTCAAGTGTTATCTCTTTCGTTTAGAGAGAGTCGTAATGATCACAGGATTTACCGCCAGGATTGCCGCTTCACTCCGAACAATATTATCATATTAATCTGAATTTTGAGTAAAAAAGTGGACTATTTGATAAAAAAAGACATTTATTCACATGTGATCACAACTGAACGGCTCAAAATAATCATGAAACTCCGCTCCACCCGCACGTCATAGCGCAAAAGCGACACATTCCATCGTCATTTCTGATCACAAATAAAGTTAATTAATAAGTATAATGTTTTACCAATTTGCAGTCCTGCATAATGAAAATGTTTTATCAACGTCATACACGGTGCAGGTCCGTCTGTTGCTCCGTTATCTGTCCCTGAAACTGACACAGTGAGCTCCTGTCACCTCTCAGTCTGTAGTGCACTCAGGGTTCAGTCTGACTGCAGCTTCTGTCAGAACTGACAAACATTTCAGAAGCTATTTTTCTACGTTTTGGGACTCAAACGTAAATAAGTGATGATATGAGAGCTTATAGCAGTGATAGGTTGGGTAACACTGGTGTGGAGCAGAATACGTCTACAAAAAAAGTATCCCGTATTCTTACAAATTTCAGGTTGAATAAATATTGCACTCTCTGTGTTTGCATGGGGCCGTATTGCAATTTCATCTAATTTGCAATAAATTGCCCAGCTCTCATTTGTAAGGTGTACAATCAGGATCTTGATGTCATATCTGTTGAGCAGTCCTGTTGAATTTAACTTAAAAGTATCCAGACAAACACAAAGCCCGACTTAAGAAGGAAAAACTGAGGTCAGGAAGTCTAAAGTCTGGACTTGTCAGTTAGTGAGCATGCCTCTAATCACAGATCCTTCCAGTCAGTTTGCTTATCATGGTGTATATTCACGGCTAACAGAGGATTCAGTTGATGGAATTGAAAAGACAAGAGTAATGAATGTGAGCTCGGTTTTTAACCAGGACAAAAATCAAACAATCTCTCAGGTCCTGATGTTCATGTGAGAGAGCCTCTCTGATTCATGGTTAATGTGGGTTTTCCATGAGTAACCAATTCCCTCCCACTATCAATATCAACAAATCATGCTCTACTCATTTCAGCGCTGAATTTGTGAGCCTATTTGTGAATAATTGTACACACTTGTTTGTCCAAACAAATTTGTGTATATTTTCCTATAGTTGCTGTTGTTTTTGTTCGTCTTAGATTTCCACATTTCCCTCTCATATTTGATAACATGAAGCCTTTTTATTTTTCAGCTGGATGACTTATACCTGATTGCCATAGCACATTGTAGAGACATCAAGAGCCTCAGAGATCTGAAGTCAGAGCATTTACCACTGCTGAAGAACATCCTCCAGAAAGGAAAGGTGAGGAGACAGGATAATCCACAGGAAGAAGCCCTGAAGCAGCTTCCAGTGCTGTGACCCAAAGTATAACAACCAGGGCTGTCAGGATGAGGTGTGGGTTTGATGCACACTAGAAATGGTTACACCCTGAAGGTGATTACCTCACAACCTAAAAATGCACAATAAACCTAAAAATACACAATATAAAAGGTTACCTTACACACTACCAAACGTTACATTACACACTGAAAATTGTTACACTATATACAGTCATGGACCAAAGTATTGGCATCCCTGGAATTTTTCCAGAAAATACGCCATTTCTCCCAGAAATTGTTGCATTTGCAAATGTTTTTGGTACGAATGTGTTTATTTCTTTGATTGGAAACGAAGGAAGAAGAAGAAAAAAGCCAAAATGGGCACAATTTTACACAAAACACAAAAATTGGGCGAACAATATTATTAGCATTATTTCAGAACTGTGGGTAAATCATTTAATTTCAAGCTGGTGATGCTGGTTTAAACTCAGCTGTGGTGAGTAACAGGTGCTGGTAATGTAGAAATCACACCTGACACCAGTTAGAATGTATAAAAGTTGACTCAACCTTTGTGTTGTGAACCTTTGTGTGTCACACCAAGAATGGAGAAGAGAAAGAAGAGCTGAGGAGGGTCTGAGGACTTGACCATCTACAGAGATCTTGAAGTTCCTTTTTCTACTGTGCATAATACAATCGAGAAGTTTAAACCCCTTGGAACTGTGGCTTATCCCCCTGGACGAGGACAGAAGAGGAAAATTGACAAATGAATGCAACGCGGGATAGTTCAAATGGTAAATAATCATCTCCAGACAACTTCCACACAAATTTAAGCTGTCCTACAGACCCAGGGAGCAGAAGAGTCAGCGAGAACCATACGTTATCATCTAAATGAGAAGAAGCGCTATGGCAGGAGACAGAGGAGAACCCCACTGCTGACTAAGAGACATAAAAAAACAGACTGGAGTTTTCAAAAATGTACCTGAGTAAGCCTCTAGGAGAACATTTTGTGCACAGATGAGACTAAAGTAGAGCTTTTTGGAAAAGTAAGTCATTGTACTGTTTACAGAAAACAGTGAGGACTACAAAGAAAAGAACACAGTGTCTACAGTCAAACATGGTGGAGGTTCAATGATGTTTTGGGTTGTTTTGCTGCCTCTGGCACTGGGGGCCTTTACAGTGTGTAAGGAGTCATGAAATCTGGAGATGATCAAAATCTTTTGGGCTGTAATGTTGGGCCTAGTGTCAGAAAGCTGGGTCTGTGTCAGAGGTCATGGGTGTTCCAGCAGAACAATGACCCAAAAAATACCTCAAACAGCACCAAGAAATGGTTGGAAGAAAGGAATGGAGAGTTCTGAAGTTCCTATTTATCAACAATGTTGCATCTTGAGTCCTCAGACACTCCTCAGCTCTTCTTTCCCTTCTCCATTCTTGGTGTGACACACAACACAAAGACTGAGTCAACTTTTATACATTCTAACTGGTGTCAGGTGTGATTTCTATATTACCAGCACCTGTTACTCACCACAGCAGAGTTTAAACAAGCATCACCTGCTTGAAATTAAATGATTTACCCACAAAAGGGTGCCAACAATTTTGTCTTACCCGATTTTCATGTTTTGTGTAAAATTGTGTCCATTTTAGCTGTTTTCTTCTTTTTTGTGTTTTCCAAAGCACATCAAAGAAATAAACACATTTATACCAAAAATATTTTTAATTGCAACAATTTCTGGGAGAAATGGTGCATTTTCTGGAAAAAGTGGTTCCCAACCTTTTCCAATTCCGGGCCCTCTTTTATGTTTCTAAAATGCTGGGGCCCACCTCTGACCCGAAAAGTATGGAGGCCATATAATGCCTTGTTATTCATAACAGTGACCTGAAATGTAAAAACAGCCCTAAATAATGCAATCAAAATAATGCAATAGAAACCAAAATGCGATAGCTGGTTGTTAATATGACACACACTGAACCAAAAACATAATAACATTTTGCCCAGAATGTAACAACTTTTTACAATCTGGGTCAGTTATCACATTTTGGTTATTACTACATACATTTTCAACAAGTAATTGCATTTCAGATACTTTACATTTATTTGTATCACTTTTTAGGTTGCTGTTAAGTTTTGGGTCATGTTTCCTATTTACATTATTATTACTATTACTACATTACCATTTATGTCACTCTAACATGCCGTCTTAGAGGACAATTTTTGTATCTGATTATCAGAACATGTTTAATTTCCTTTGAAACACAGCTGAGTTTTAACAGTTTAAACATGGTTCTGTATATTTGTGTCGTTATTCATTTGTATCTGGTCTCTTTTATGATTACACTACACATAAATCGTCATATTTTGAAATTATTTTGCTGCTCGCCTGCAATTCCTTCATGGCCCACCAGGGGGCCGCAGCCCTCAGGTTGGGCTGCTAAATAGTATTTGTATTTAGTAAGAAACAGTAAGACTATTTTTGAAGTAATGATATCATAAGTGTGCTAAATGTTTGTTTGATCTTTTGGTCAAGTTAAGTAGTGACTATTTTCCCTTTTAATGAGTGTGGGCTCTGAACAGTAGATCTTTAAGCAGCCTCAGACATGTTTGTTTGATCATAGCAGTCACAGAGAAAAAATTGACAAATCTGTTTGTTGTGACAAAGGGGGCCATCACGGAGCGATACTGCATTCCAGCCAATCAACTGAGAGTCTACGTGCACTACCAGCCGTCATACTACCACCTCCACGTGCACTTCACCAAGCTGGGCTACGAGGCGCCGGGCAGCAGTGTGGAGCGAGCCCACCTCCTGTCAGACATCATTCTGAACCTGCAGAGTGACTCTGAGTACTACAGGACCCGCACGCTCTACTTTCCTCTCAGGGCTGAAGATGGACTCCTCAGGAAGTTTAAAGACTCAGGGAGGTTGTAACCAGCTGTTATGCTGCAAAGAATTAAAAAGCCAGTCATAGTTTTTTTTCTTTTTTTTTAATCATCTTTTTCTAATGTCTGCTGTTTTTTATTCTGATGGAATAAACCTTTTTGAGCTTGATGATGAAGTTCTTCACGTCTCTAACTTTAAAATGACTGTAAAGACTTTAGGAGTTTTCTTGAAAAAGTGTCTTCTC
Source organism: Thalassoma bifasciatum (assembly GCA_008086565.1). NCBI lineage: Eukaryota > Metazoa > Chordata > Actinopteri > Labriformes > Labridae > Thalassoma > Thalassoma bifasciatum. The sequence goes on from RPOG01002341.1 coordinate 36,710, forward strand.
AATATTCTAGATATTTGCCAGATCATAATCCGGAATTTCAAATGAGATTATTAGTGTTAAATAAGGTATTCCTAACTGCTATTTCTCAGCTTGTCTTTCATGTTGGGTTGAGCAGGACTGACTCATCTATCTCAGTGAATTATGCCAAACCGGAGAGCTGATCATAAACGGCTGTGTGTGACAGCTCCACAGAACTATTCTTCCTCTTTGGTTGGGTATCACATCAGTCTAACTAAGAGCACACTGATTCACACCCTGATCTGCACTTGTGAGTTACACATAAAGTCACACCATGAGGAAAACACTGAACTTTTTGCAGTAACCAAATGTGGAAAAAACATGCTTCCAACTGCTGACAGGCTTTATGGAAACCTTTTTCTGACCCAACACAACTAAGCTGCAGCCTGCAGTGACAGAAAATGGACACTATCACTGTGCTGGTCAGCCAACCCACCTGACCTGAGGTCAGATTCCTTCCAATTCATATCTTGCTTTAACTGATCTTTGGAGATGATTTTAGTTTTGAGATTCTTGATTACTTATTCCCATTAGCTATGAGCCACAATCATCACACAGTTTGAAATATTTCATTTGACATGTAAGGATACAGATTACATGGGAGTTTGCTGCTGTGTATTAAAATAAAGGGAAAACTTTTCATGGTACTCTAAATATACCTGAGGTCATGTCTCCAGTTCTCCAAACAATAACTGCGATAATTAAAACCTGAGCAGTCTATAAACCAAAGAGGAGAGGAGGGATGCATTCTTCATGAATATGGGTAATTAAGCCAAATAAAACTGCTAACACCCCCCATAAGAGATCTAAACGGCCTCTTATTTGGTGTCACACTGCCTGATCTGTCTGTATCATATGAGCATTAATCTGCTTTTACAGGAACTCCTTTTATCGTTCAGCCTGCTTACAGAAAACCTTGTGTTGATGTATCTTAAGAGTCATGACAGGTGGACTGTGATCTTTTACAAAATTCAATTTAATGAGCCAGAAAAAAATCAATGATGATGAGTGACGAGCAGTGTCAGTTCATCAGTCCTGGATCTGAAGGACGTTCCTCTTCTCCAGATCATTCATCTCTTTGAGGATCAGAGCTGCATTGTATCGAAGCTCCTGGAACTTGGAAACAGGAACCTGGATAAGAAGACAAAAGCTCAAATATAAAGAACACAGACCTGGAGTCCGTTTCACAAAGCAGGTTTAGTGAAAACTCTGAGTCTATTAACCCTGAAATGAAGGAAACTCTGAATTTTCCGTTTCACAAATCGAGGTAACAAACAGAGAAAGAGGGGAAACTCTAACCTGTTTCACAGAGAGAGGTAACTCCAGCTCTCAGTCAGTTACTGTAGTAACAGACGCTGTAAAACTAACCTGGTCAGGACCAGGTTTTTGTCAATGAACCTGGAGTTTCTCTCTGTCTCCGCCCTCTTTCAAACACACACCATATTTGATTTCCTCATTCTTTCAGTCAGTGGGTGAGTTTTGGAGTAACGTGGTTCTGCTGTCTGTTATTTAAGAAACATAAAAGTCCACTTTTGTCACAAACGTAGCATGTCCTTTTGACAATGAACTCGTTGATGAAGATTCAGCATTACTGCGCAGGAAAATTGATACTTTTAATATTTTTCGGGAGATTATCATCAGAGCGAGCATAGATGTTCTGACGTTTCCAGACAATTCTCTTTTTAAACGTTACCGTTTCACATCACAGTCCATCATTTACAGACACAATAATCCGTCTTTACATTTGCAACATTACCAGCCGTAGTCTCTCACATCCCAGCAGATATTGTGTATTATGCTCCAATTTTTTTGTAAATGGCAGGTTTCTTTTTTTAATTTATTTTTTAATGTCGGAGATGCAAGGCAACTGTATGCAGGTCGTCAGAGGTGGCGGTGCAGGACCACCACCCGTTTTATCTGCTTCTTTCTGTTTGCTGAGTAGAAGTCTGTGTTCGTTAAAATAGGATTAATTATTTAACAGAACGTGACACATATGAGAAGACACTTATGTGTGTGTAAACAGCATTATGTTGGAGATAAAACAACTGCACAGTCAAACAGCCACGTAATATTTATTTTACAATGTAAAACGTGATCAACATGAGGTAAAACTGTGAGATTATGAGGAGGTCTCACCTGTTTGAACAATGTTTTTATATATTAATCTTAAGTTTCAGTCAAGTGTGCTTCTCCCCTGCAGGATTGCACTTAAATTAAATAACTGAATGATCTACATTCAGCAGTTTCCCCTGTAATATTACTGTGATTGTTGGACTACATTTAAACTTACGTATTGACCAGAGCAGCGATGTTCTCTCACACCGTCTCCCTCTCTTTTACAGTGGAAGTCTGTGTTGCACTTTTTTGCTAAAATCATGTTAACATTCTCTGTATGAGCGCATTAAGACTTCCAGTCCTCGCGGGGTAAAAAAAAAAAACGCCGCCCCCCCGCTTCCCCGTTGCCATGGTGACTCGTCGAATCGGGGCTCCACTAATGCTGTCTTTTTATAGAGGTGGTGCACGCGCATAACTCCAGGTGAAACTACTCCGAGTTGATCAAACAAACTCAAATCCCCTGTTCTGGAACAGAAAATTCAGAGTTTTCTATCTCAGAGGAGATCAACTCAGAGTTCAGGGTTTAACTCAGAGATTCTTGAACCTGCTTCGTGAAACGGACCCCTGGTGTCCAGAGGTCCAGGTTCAGGTTCAGTTATCTTGGTCTTTGACTTCACAACTGAAGCCAAATTCAGGATCCAGAACTTCACTCTCATTCCTTTTCCCCTGCTTTCTCACTGGTTGCCTGGCTGAGCTTAATGCTTCATCAGGACTAGATTTCACAGTGTGGCCTTTAACTGTCTGTACTATCTGAAAGAACTGATGAAGTACCTCAAAGCTCTGAAGGCTCCCATCTGACAGTTTCATCTGCATGAGGACAGAAGGCTGCAGGGCCCTGGCCAAAGAACTGCAGACACCAAAGACACAAAACGTTCTGAAGACTTCAGCTTTAATGAATCGTTTACCTTTTAAACATGCTCACCTTGGACAACAACATCTAACATCCTTACCTGGTGGAAATGGAAACGTCAACTCTCCATTTTAAGTCCAGTAATGCAGGAAGGTGAGGATCATTCAGGGAGGTCACTGTCTCCAGAGCTGCACGCCTGCAAATGTGAGGCGGTTTGACATGATGACAGCCCCTGGTTAGTCTGGCCAGTTCAACTTTGAATGCTACTGAGACAAAGCCACTTAACAGTCAGAGTACAACAGGGACACTGAAAAAAGAGAGGCACTTTCTATAAACAGGACTGAACTGTGAACATGAACACATGAAGCTCTGTGTGTTACACCTCTTTTACTGGTGTGTAAAATCCAAACTTGATGTATGATTACATTCAGGGTTAAAGGTAAAAAGGAGACGAAGCAAATTAACCATTAACCCTATCTAACCAGTCAAGGCTACGGTAGAAACAGCAGAACTTCTTTCTCTCTGTCTTAAGACAAAGTACTGGAGGACAGAAAGAGGAAACGCACCGATTGCCGAAAACCACACTGGAAAAGTCTGTGATAAAGTCTTCAGGTATTCTAAGGGACAAAGAGAGACACACAACATTCAGCTTTTTAATGGTGATGTAAATGAAAAGGTCTGACACAAATACTCAGAGTATGGTAGAGGAGATGACTGCTTACCTCAACTCTCTGAGATCTTCTTTGAAAGCCTAAAAAGTGACAAAAACAAAAAGAATGTTAACTATGTTGTAAAGAAGCCCGAAAACTTACATTCATCAAATAAAACAAAAAAAAAACTGTGTACTGTGTAAAAGATTTATCATATTTTTCCCATGTTGCAATTTGCAGACGGTCCCTGAATATCCCGGCATGTAGGTTTTCCAGCGCGGAGGACAACTTGTTTTGAGAAAATAATATTTGTAGTTCACAGTCTACGTTGCTCTGACTGCAGAGATGTTTCTGTTTTGTTTCTGCGATGCTCCGGTGATGAGTTATTGATCGGGCAAAGTGGAATCTGTGAATAGCTTTCTAACTTTACCTAAGTGAAGTACCAGTGCTTTACCATAAAATCCGGGACTTCAAAAAAAGTAGCAAATTTGCCACTTTGAATTTTTTTTTTCTCTAAGTGGTCCTAATACGCCGTCAAAGGAATGCATGGGGAGGCGGGGTTTATGACCTATACTGCAGCAAAAGGAGGGGTAGTAGGTAGGGGAGTGTGCCGTGGGCGGTTTGAAAAAAGCCCAGATGTGCAAGTGCCTTTCCCCCTCATCCCCTAAACATAAACACACATGTGCAGGAGAGTCCTCCAGATGGGCAGGTTAGTGTGCTGCTTGCTGTGAAAAGCACCAGCAGAGAGTGAAAGAAACGCAACCACGAAGAAAATTACAGACTGACGTCTCCACACATTTACCTGACAACTTATACTCCATAATCACAATGCAGTCCTTTACGTGCAACAACCCACAATACATCGAGTATGTTCAATATACCCCCCAGCCCTCACTTCACGTCAGTGTAAGAACAGTTCATGTGCTGTTCTGTACTCTGTATATTAATACTTCAAATACTTTGATCTGCATCAGAGGGATACATTTCGCAAAACAGAAAAAAAATAAACCTGTCACTGATGCAAAGAGATATATAGTCAAAAAGGCAAAAGTGAAAAACAAAAGTGAAAAAAAAGCTGGCAGTTTCATCTTTTAATCCATGCAGGTCCATACAGCAAAGTAAGCTGTATAAACCATGTATGGGGGTGTAGATGACATCTCCTCTTAATACCTCAATCAGTTCCAGTATTGTGAAGTTATTTTTTCTTCTTCTTCAGAAATGCAATAAATTAAGGGGAGGAACCACTTACAGAGTTTGAAATTTGAGACATGCAGTTTGATGTATCATGGGTCTTTTTCGTTTTATCTTTGATGAATTTGGCTTAAAAAATTTCAAGTTTTTTTAAATGATTGGAATAATTCTGAAGAACAGAAAATCAACATTATCAGGACTTGTAAATGCAATTTCGATCAAACATTCAAATAACAAAACTGTCCTAAAGTTTGTTTCTTTCTTCACTAAATACGTGTTTGGTTGTCCCGATGAATTATTGCATCAATGCACAGAGGTATGGAGGCCATGTGCCTGTAGCTCTGCTGAGCTGGAACTACAGTCCAGATGGCTTTGATTGTAGTAGTCTCAGCTCATCTACAGTTTGGGGTTTGGTATTCCCCAACCACAGATTTTTTGTAGGGCCCAAGTCAAACAGGTTGGCTGGATAATAGGACACAGGAATATCATGAGCAGCAGCCTTTTTGGCAGGACTTTTGGCGCTGCGGGCAGGCGCTGGTGGTGAATAATGAAATGGTGACAGTAACAGTGTGTCACACCAACTTACCTCAGGCTTTAAAGATGATAATGGTATGCGTATGGCTTCAGACAAAATCCTATACATCCCTGCTGCAATATGACTGAGCCTCTTCTGCGGCACTGTGCTGGTCTCTGCTATAGTCTTCATTGAGGCCCTGCAGTCCTTCCCCTCCAGGGAACTGACTATAGCTGGACACACACACACACACACACACACACACACACACACACACACACACACACACACACACAAACAAATGATATCACTTTGCAACAACATTGGTGCAAGGAATTTCTTGACAAATTATCATGGTAATCATGTAATGATTCTATTTCTGAGGTGTCAAGAGTGTGATTGAGACAGTTTCCATCAGCCCAGGTCAAAAGATTATGTGACTTTGACAATTTACAAGCTTTTCAAAATGATATCTACTTCAAGAAGAAAAAAAGACTGAACCATTCAAGTTATTTGCATGATTCAAGACTTGGACTGCAGTCAGTTACTGGTCCCCTAGTAATAAGGTCTAGTAATAAGGTTCATTACAACAATGGCTGGGCTACAAGTATTTGATATGTAGTCCTATAGTCCAGAAAAATCAAGTCAAGTCAAGCTTGTGTCAAGGAAAGACTGTTTGATCTTCTGTTAACTATCAACATTTCATGCACAGTTTCAGTCTCTTTTTTTTCACACTACACGATCCTATTGAAAACATCTGGATAGTCTAATCCGACAGCTAAAAACGATGTGTACAACCAAAAAAGAGCTTCTATTCAATGAACATAACATTACAAACCATATCATTATTTGAGTGGTGTTATAACCTGTGTGTTGTGCAGTGTTTTGAGGCAGTTTGTGCACACCCTCTTGGGAATTCTAAGATAGTGAATGTTTTGTAGAATGATCAGGCATCTGTGAGCCATCAACCAATAGGGTTGATATCTTTTGTCCTTTTTGGTCAGTGATGCTCTTCAATAATTCTTCAATCAGGCTCAAACACAGAGAATAGTACCATGGTTGAAGAGATGGAGCAGTATTTGCCAGGACTCTGTTTCAGATAAGGCAGATGGATGTTCAAAATGTGCTGTCATTTCTTTTTTCTCATATGTCACATCAGTGACAGACTTTGTCACTGTTATGGCAGTTATCATACATTACCATGATGGCATTTTATCATTTTGAGTAAAATCATTCATGATGATGACCCTTATTGGTTCAGTTTCTGTAATCTGTAAAACTTGGAGGGGAAAAAAAAGACATAAGCCTTTTTTAGGCGTATGTCATTACTATGGTATGATGTGAACGTACTTTACTTACTTAGCCAATGTCTGTAATGTTACCCTTTCACAGTGTTACCCACAGCCGTGCCATTGACAGGTGAACTGTCTTTGCCCCATGGTGACTCAGAGAAAGGTCACTCTGCAGTAACGATTCTCCAAACAATCAAATCTCATTCATTTCGATGAAAACCGGCGCTAAATAGTTAAGACCAAAGAAATCGGACAGATCACACGAAACACCAAGATAGTCGAATTTTTGATGATGTAGTGGAGCAGCTAATGTCAGCGATAGTGGAAGTAAATGCTTTTACCTTTCAGGAGTTTCCTGAACATCTCCTGGTCCACATCCTTCAGGTTTTTTGACATGGTCTCTATCTCCGGGGGAACCCTGCCCCCCCAGAAGCTGGAGTCTTTACCGTGACTTGTAGACATCTTTACGTTGAGTTGTATGATTTGGTAAAGGTGATAACAGCATGAGTCACACAGGTGTACTGAAATCCTTCATACCTGGTTTGTTTACTGTCTGAACATCGACTTCCGCCTCTAGTCACGAGACTCTCGCCTTAATCCAGACAGTCTCGCGTAAACTGCTTACTTACGTCATCACCGCTGATCGAAAACGGATTTGCAAATGGGGGCAGCAGAAGTGTCCATAAATTGATCCTCAAAAGGTTAGTGTTTTATGATAGTTAGCTGGTAGGTTGTCATTCTGACAGGTTTCAGTGACATTTGGACTTCACATGGGGGGTAAAGACTCCAAGGGGCCGTGTTGGTGATCTCTTAACGCTACGTGGACACTTGAGCTTTAGCAACAAGCTAACTTAAACCTTCTCTCTGTGCTGTGACGGGATGTTCTCTTTTCGGCCGACTAATACGGTTCATTTTATACCTTAAATACTCGACTAACAGTTAAACACACCGCGGGAAGCGAGTGTTTGAGTCTTTTGGTCAAACTGTGGTCTGTTAGATGTGTGGCTTCAGGGGGGGAGAAGAACTTTTTGCTACCTAAATCACAGCCACACATCCAGTTTTCCACACAATCTCTCTTTTTAACCTCGAACACTACTCATCATAATGCAGTCTGCGTTAATGTGAGGTGAAAAGTAACATACCCATTTTTGTGGCTAAATAGAAACTGTTAATGGTCTGAAATGAACAGTGTATAACTCGTTTAAATGTAATGTTTTGTTGTGCAGACGCTTGGACCCCCCTGTTAACTTTCTTTCGACACTTCCCAGTAAGATAGTGTTTATAGTCCACAGGTGAAATGAAATGGTTGTACACAAACCCTTTTTAATAGTAATAAACATGTGTCCTTTGGACAATTGAGTAAACTCAAAACAGAAAGAAGTGTAAACAGACTTCAGACTGTGACCAAAGCCCTACTAACAGAAACAAACAAGAGCAGGACCTGAACTGTTCTTTAGAGGACAGCAATTTGGAAGCAGTGTGAGGGGAGACACTAAGTGTCGAATTGAACTGCCTCTTTTAACTTTTTCAAATTACAAAGAATTCATGGGGTCAACTGTTTGGGGTCCTCTGCAGTTTGTGGTGCATTTCAGTCTCAGTCTAAATGTGTCTCTCCCGCTGATGTGTGGGATGTTGGCTTGGGAAACAGATGATATGATGATTAGCTGGTTCACATAGTGTTTGAATGAAACTTCTGATCCGTGGATTTACAGTGTAGGACATTTGTTACACTTTTTTGAAATACTGCTCCATAATAGTAAGTACGTTCCCTGTGCTGGTTCTTAAAATGACTCAAATTTGACTGGCAGGTGTATGTGAACCATGGATAGTTTATGTTGCAGAATCTGGACTTGTAGGTCTGATTAATGTTAGTTTGCGTGTCACAGGATCATGTCGCTGAACGCACAGATGAACGCACACAGAAAGAGACACACAAACACCATCACACATAGACAAACACACAGATGCACACAGACAAAAGCAGTGAAGTTTCAGAGAAGTCCAATCGATGATTTCCCACATGGGGTTCTCTCATGTGTCCTCTCTTCCTTTGGCAGCATGTAGAGCTTTGGGATGCCACTCAGTATGGCAGCTCAGTCAGTACTTTGCATTGGATGTTAGGAGAGAGGAGACTGCAGTTTAGGGCTTTGGGATCTACCCAGACAGCGAGCCTCTGCCCTTATTAATCCTCTCCTCCTACTCCTCCTCATGCCTGTTGCACTGGGGTACACCGCAATAGGGGGGAGTGAGAGAGAGAGCGAGACTTAGGTGTAGCAATTGAAAGCTGATGTTCGTTCCTTTTTCTGGATGTAAAAGTGGAAAAAGAAGTTATCTTGTGTGTAAGCTCCATATATAAACACTGTGGTAATACAGAGAGCCTACATCAGGCTGGCACACAGCGGACTACTAACAATGAAGAAGAGCACCAAAAATTAATGAAATAAGTTATTTTTTGTGTTGTGCCAACAATTTTGTCAGGCCCAATTTTTGTGTTTTGTGTAAAATTGTGTCAATTTCAGCTTTTTTCTTCTGTTTTTTTTGTGTTTTTCCAATGCACATCAAGGAAATAAACACATTCATACCAAAACGTTGATAATTGCAAAAATTTCTGGGAGAAATGATGTATTTCCTGGAAAAAATCCAGGGGTGCCAATACTTTTGTCCATGACTGTACAGTGGGAGGAAAAAGTAAGTACACCCTTTGTAATTTTGTACATTTCTGCCTAATTTGGTCCTAAAATGTGGTCTGATCTTAGCTCAAATCACAAGAATGAGTAAACAGTGTCTGCTTAAACTAATGCCACCCAAACAATTGCATGTTATCGTATTTTTATTGGCCATTTGATGTTAACATTCACATGACAGGGAGGAATAAGTAAGTACACCCCCCAGCTAAGGATCCTCCAAGAGCTAGTTAGTCAAATTTATGAGTCAGGTTTGAGCCAACCTGAAGTTCAATTAATGAGGTGTGGCTTAAAGTTGCCCTGCCCACTGGAAAACCCACACTAGTTAAGAGTTGTCTCTTGATGAGGGGCACTGTCTGATGTGCACCATGCCTCGCTCAAGAGAACTCTCTGAAGACCTAAGATCAAGAATTGTTGATTTGTGTAAAGCTGGAAAAGGTTACAAAACCATCTCTAAAAGTCTTGATGATCACAAATCCACGGTGAGAAAAATTGTCTACAAATGGAGACAGTTTGGCACTGTTGCTTCTCTTCCAAGGAGTGGTGGCCCTGTAAAGATGACTCCAAGGGCACAGCGCAGGATCCTCAATGAGGTAAAGAAGAAGCCTAGAGTGTCAGCGAAAGACTCACAGAAATCACTGGAACATGCCAACATCTCTGTTGACACATCTACAATAAGTAAAACATGAAACAAAAATGGGTTTCATGGGAGAACACCACACAGGAAGCCATTGCTGTCTGGAAAGAACATTGCTGCACGTTTGAAGTTTGCAAAAAAGCATCTAGATGCTTCACAGTGCAACTGGGAAAATATTCTGTGGAGTGATGAAACCAAAGTTGAATTGTTTGGTGGGAACACACAACGTCATGTGTGCAGGAAAAATGGAACAGCACACCATAATCAAAACCTTATTCCCACTGTTAAGTATGGTGGGGGGAGCATCATGGTGTGGGGGTGCTGTGCTGCCTCAGGGCCTGGACAGCTCGCCATCATCAATGGAAAAATGAACTCACAAATTTCCCAAGATATTTTGCAGAAAAACCTGAGACAATCTGTCAAACAGTTGAAGCTCAAAAGAGGATGGGTGCTGCAACAGGACAACGACCCCAAGCACAGAAGCAAATCAACTCTAGCAAGGTTTCAGAAGAATAAAATAAATGTTCTGGAATGGCCCAGTCAAAGTCCTGACCTCAACCCAATTGAAATGCTGTGGCATGATGTCAAGAAAGCTGTTCACACCAGACATCCCAAGAATCTTGCAGAACTGCAGCAGTTTTGTGAAGAGGAATGGTGCAAGATTCATCCTGATCGTTGTGCGCGCCTAATCTGCTGCTACAGGAAACGTCTAGTTGAAGTTATTGCTGCCAAAGGAGGGTCNTCAGACAGAAAGATAAAAGAAAAGTTACTTACAGGCTCATGGCTGACTTCAGCACAGTCACAGCAAGCTCCAGATTCTACACAACTTGAAGCATTGCAATTACCACTTTAACACACTAAATGGCCTGCTTCAGTCAATAGCATTGAAGGAAACAATACACCAACATCACATAATGTGTGATTTTAACTTATTATTCTTTATTTTGCACCCACAGACATCAAACTCCAGTGACAAGTTTCATATGCATGTACCTAGTTCATAGAACTCGGCACAGCTCAGCTTTCGGAAAACTCTGGTTTCATGGTTTTGTGTGAATGCCAGCAGCCAGAGTTTTTGGAGCTCAAATGTCACCTTGCGACGAAAAAAGCCATCGCTGTCACATATATATCATATATGTGATGCTATGTGGGGCATCAATGTTGCCAGTGTGTTAGTTTTAACTCTGATGCAAACACTTCATACTGATTATTTCTTCAAGTGCATCTTTTTAGCGACGTCGAACAAACCTCTTGGTTGATACAAACAAAATAATCCCAGTGCTATGTATGAATCTCTGGAAAAATTGACAGAATGAAAGAGATTCATTTTAATTGGCGTACATAGGCTTCATGTCTGGTAAACAGCGCCACCTATGGGTCTGATATGCTTGAATTATCACTTTTTGACAGATTTGCTGGTTAATTGTGGACGATTTTTCTAAATGATTAGGTATGGACAAAATTATTTTAATAATGGACTTTGGGGGGAGTCTTTTTGAAAATATTCTGCTACATGTGGACAAGGCCTCAGACAGCACCATGTGAAGCTTTCACAGTTTCAGGCTACAGCGTTGACTCAAGGAGGAGGTGGAGCTCTTTGCTTCAGGAGCGTAGAGGTCTTCCTGGCTCTGCTCTGAAATGTCACTCTTTAGCTGCTCACTATATCACTCAGTACGTTCACATGCAGCTTTAGAAATTGGACCACTTGCTTAGTCAGCACAAGATCAGACTATTGAAAGCTTGACCTACACACATATAATGGGCTTGCTATCAGACTGTGGTTGGATTTATCAGGACTGGGTATGTCTCAGCGAGGGCTGCAACTAACGACTATTTCAATAGTCGATTAATCTATCAGCTATTTTAACGATTAATCTACTAATCAGATTATGAAGTGGAGTTGTGACTTTGTTACCGAGGAGAGTCGCAGTCTGCGCCCTCTAAGGTTCCTACCAGTGGCGGCTGCAGCTCTTTCAATGAGGGAAAGCTCATTTTTTCCTGGCCACATCATAAATGTGTTTATTTATGTGTAAATTCTGCACTCTTTCCCTTATCTAGTCGTTCTTAACAAAGACAAAGTAAACTTCACCGCCCCCTTGTGGCCACGTCGGAAAAGATTATAACTTTTTTTGTACAACTTTTAATCCTCAGTTAGTCTAGTATACACACAAGAAACTTGAAGTTGATCGGATAAAATCCCTAGGACAAGTTCGTTCAAATACGTAGCCTATTTTTGGCTAAAATTGGATTTTTAGGTGTAATTTCCGAACTTCCTGTTCAGAATTCGTCATGTCCGTAAGAGACTATTTTGTAGGGCTGGCCAAGGTCATTTGAACCTACTAAAAATCACAACTATAGCACAACTTTCCCCGAGGGGCTGTTGCGGCTAATCTAGGCCTAGCGTAGCTAGCATGCTAAAAAGTTCTAGGCGTGACGCCTGAGTAGCAGTTACACATTCACGGAGGTGTGCCATAGGAGAGTCACGTTCTTCTCAAAGGAAATACCTGAAATTTTAGCAGACTGGGCACCAAAGAACCAATAATAATCCTTAGGACGACAAGAGGGTCCTCGCTGACCCAGTGTCTGCTCGGTCCCTAATGACACACACATGCAGAAAAACATGAGGAGCTGCATCCACCTCAGCTATTGTCTGTAGAATTTTTTTTCTTGTTCAGGTGATCTAAAAATTGTGTGATACTCACTTACTGTCTTTAAAGCTATAATTTGTCTGATCTTGGCTCCTGTTTGTGTGTGTGTGTGTGTGTCAGGTTTTTTTGGCCATGACGGAGTCTCTGTATGAGAAATTCTTGGCCCCTGAGGAGCCCTTCCCTCTCCTCTCCCAAAGAGCCAACCTCAGCGATGTGGGAAATCTGGATGTCAGTGACTTCAGCTGTCAGCTGTCATCATGTCACAGAACGGATCCTCTACATCGCTTCCACAGTAACAGGCAAGTAGAGTGTGTGTGACCCAGTGTTTCCTCTGAGTGGTGGGGATGCTCAATCTCTCAGTCTCTTTTCAGGCCTTACCAACCACTTGGACCACTGAGGAGTGTGTGTGTCTATCTGCGTGTCTGTCTCTGTGTATGTCTGTGTGTGTGCAAGATGTCATATCAGCTCCTTGGGTATTGGTGGACACTGGCTGTTAAAAACTGTTATCAGTTGCCTCTCATCACCATCACTTTCATGTTGTTAATAACCACACATATTGGTATCATTTTTTATTCATTTATTTATAAAAACCTACTTCTTCAGGTGCCCTGATTCTTAATTCCACCAGTTTCTGACATCCTTCTCTTCCTCTTTTTCTTCCTCCTTTTTTTGTTGTCGTTATGAACCCTGGACTAAACAGCCTGTTCATTCCTCACAGCTGTTTGCAGCTTTCTCTAACAGGGTGAAAAGTTTTCACATGACTTGTTAAAAGTAACAAATGATTTACTCTTAGCTTCTGACCGTGGTCTTCTTTCTGTACTTGTGTTGCTCGATCTTAGTGCTGCTTTTGATACGATTGATCATCAGATCCTTCTGCAGAGGTTAGAGGAACTACTTGGCTTTAAAGGAACTGTGTTAGCTTGTTAGCTTTCACTGTTATGCAGATGATACTCAGCTGTACCTTTCTATGAAGCCAGGAGAAACTAGCCAGTTAGCTAAACTTGAATTGTGTTTGAAAGATGTCAGGGCTTGGATGAGTAGAAATGTCTTTCTGTTGAACTTGGAGAAAACTGAAGTTATTGTTGTTGGACCTAAACAGCTTAGGGAGGCTCTTCCTGATCAGTTAGGTACTTTAGAAAGCATCAGTGTTGGATCTACAGTACAGCTGGGAATCTCAGGTTCTTTTTGATCAGGATTTGTCTTTTAACTCACATATAGTCGTCTGGTGCTCTTGTCGTATAAAAGTAGAAGCATTGTAATCCTTTTAGTCCGTGAAGAACAGAGTCTCGCTGCGCCTCTTTGATCAGGTACGAAACCAGAGGAGATCCAATCTAATGACATTGAGAGAAAATAGTCCGACGAGATTTTTCAGATAATCCTGGGAAGTCAATCAAGTCTTACGACGTCGAGAGGTATTGACTGGAACCAGGAGGAGGGAACACATTTCTCCAGTATTAGCTTCTCTACACTGGTTACCTGTAAAATTAAGAATAGAATTTAAAATTCTCCTCCTGACCTATAAAGCTCTAGATGACATTGGGCCGTCCTATCTTTAACAGCTTATAGTTCCATATTATCCGTCTAGATCACTGCGCTCTCAGCATGGAGGCCTGCTGACTGTGCCTGTGGTCTCTAAAAGTACCGTAATTTCTGGGCTATAAGGCGCACCTGGATATTTTCAAAAGTGCTTGCCTGTAACATGGCAGTGAAGGTGCAGTAACACAGCAACTTACCAAAATAACCAGCATCTTTTCCAAAAAGTGCCAACACAGCAGTAAAGGTGCAGTAACGCTGCAGTTTACTGTATCAAAATAAGCAGCTACTATACCAGAATAGTCTGTCACTAATTCTCCTGTCATCATCTTCCTCCTGCGTATTAAAACCACTAAAGTTCTCTTCATCAGTGTCGGAAACAAACTCATTGCATTAGTTCTTCACGCTGCCGTCTCCAAAGTCTCACAATTGATTCATTGATGCCAAGGGCACGTGCAGCAGCTCTATTTCCTTCTTTGTCAGCCATATCGATTACCTTTAACTTAAAAGCAGCATCATATTCACTTCTCCGTTTGTTTTCCATAATGAGGGGATGTGCATGAATACTTCCTTGGCACAAACTGTCTCGCTCTCCTACTGTCAGTCTTGCGTTCGTTCCCTGGCGTCAACTGTCTGCCTCGCGCTTGCGCATAGTGCGCCCCCTGGTGGCCGTTAGCTGTAAAAATCCATAGGACTGAGCCGCGCTGTTGTAGAAGCCGCAAGATCCACAGCAAGTGAAAAAAGTAGCAGCTTATGGTCCGGAAGTTACGGTAGTATGGGAGGTCGAGCCTTTAGTTATCAGGCTCCTCTTCTCTGGAATAATTTACCTGTCAAGGTCCAGGGGGGCGGACACCCTCTCTATTTTTAGTAGCAGACTTAAAACTTTCCTTTTTGATAAAGCTTATAGTTAGAGCTGGATCAGGCCTGAACCAGCTCTTAGTTATGCTGCTATAGGTCTAGACTGTTGGGGGGGGGAACTGAAACAGTGGGTTTCTGTTTCCTTTTCTCCTCTATCTGTCAGTCTAACTTTTATCTTAATGCACTATTATATTTATTACCCATGATCCTCTGGGAGTCTCTGAGCTTGTTTGTAGGTTCATCTGGATTGTTGCTGTGGATCTACCAGCTGACGTGGGACGACCTGACTCCAGCGGCTGTGGCTCTCACAGTTCTCCAATTTTTCTTCTTTCTCTCTGTCTCTCTCACCCCTCACAGACAGATGTCTGTCTAATATGAGTCTGGTTCTGTCTGAGGTTTCTGCCCGTTAAAGGGAAGTTTTCCTTGCCACTGTAACTTACTAAAAGCTGCTGTAAAGTGCTACACTCATGGTGGGTTAAGATGAGATAAGATTCTTTATCCTGTCTTGATGTTGGGTCTCTGTTAATAAAATAATGAAATACTCTAACATCAACAAGTATCAACCTGCTAATGTTTTGTAGAGTGTTTTGAGATAATGTTTGTTATGATTTGGCGCATTATAAATAAAGATTGATTGATTGATTGACTGATCCAGCTCTGATCCAGCTCTGATCCAGCTCTGATCCAGCACTAACTGACTGTCCTCCTCAGGTGGAACCTGACCTCCTGTGGGACCAGTGTGGCCAGTTCAGAGTGCAGTGAGGAGCTCTTCTCCTCTGTGTCTGTCGGGGACCAGGATGACTGTTTCTCTCTTCTGGATGACCAAGAACTCACCTCCCTGGACTTTTTTCCAGAGGGCAGTGTTTGCAGTGATGTCTCCTCCTCCATTAGCACTTACTGGGACTGGTCAGACAGCGAGTTTGAGTGGCAGGTTGGTATCCAGCATGCCTTTTGTCTTCTTTGTTGGAAGTTGTAGTTCTGATAATAGGAATCTTTGCGTTCTTTGTGTGTTGGCTGCCTTCCTTCTAGTTACCAGGGAGTGATATTGCCAGTGGCAGTGATGTGCTCTCTGACATAATCCCAAGTGTCCCAAGTTCCCCCTGCCTGTTCTCCAAGAGGAAGCCAAAGACCCATCCACATCGCAACTTGGATGAGCTGCCATGGAGTGCTATGACCAACGATGAGCAGGTGAACAAATGCAGTGATTTATCAAACCACCTTCTCTGTTCTGCTGCTCTTTGGGATTAGGACAGGAGAAGACCTCTCTGCTGAATCTGAGCCACCTGGTCCACTTAGTCTAGTCTGGGTTGAAACAGAAACCTTAACACTGTGACGGTGTCACCTTAAGTTAACAGTGAAGTCCATATTACGGTGGATAAACAGAGCACAAAGGTAAATAAAAGTGTGCTTTGTTATGGGCTTGAAACTAATTAGTCCCTGTAAAAGAAATATGTATGGGTGTCAAAAATGCAAATTATGTACGAGTGCAAATAGTAACTGAAAGCATAAGAACCAAAATTATATAAGTAGGATGTGTCGTAGAGGAAGGGGTTGGTTGGTCGGTGTGTAACCGGGAAAGCAAAGGTGGAAAGTGGAACGGGAAACAAATTCGGACTGTCTATATGCTTGGAAAGTGACTGATGAAGGAGTACTTGTTCGAAAACTGGTTATTACAGTCACTGTTGAGATATGCTGAATTGTGGATGGTAAACAGCCGCGCTCCTCCTGCTGATGCTGAGCACCTGTGGCACGGAGGACAAACTTTTATTTAACTTAAGAGACTCTTTAAACTGTCTTTTTGTTGTTGACAAAAGAGTTTTTGTTGGAAAAGAAACTGTGAAAGTGCATTTTGGGGGTTTATTGTGGGTTAGTTCCTTGTTGTGGGGAGTGCATGCATTGTTGTTTGGGGCTGTCGGGTAGTGAGATTATTAAATACCCGTTGCTGCCTAATTTAGTTTTTTATCTGTGATGCTGTGATTTCTTGCCAGTCAAAGAGTGAATTTTGAGTTGTTTTTGATTGGATTGAGTCACTTTTCTTAACTGTTGATTACCCGTAAAGATTCCCTCTTGTGTATTAGCGCAGGAAAGGGATTCTGAGCGTTACAATACAGTTTCAGCCATGAAACATCCAAAGTGCCATGTTCCACTTGGTTATGAGCCTGACTTTGCTGTTTATTGTTACATATTGGCTCTGTACATTTGATCTGTCCGGATGTTGAATTCCTCAGACTGAATTGTGGGGTATTTGAGTTCATGTAAATGTCATTATGATCAGTCTAAGCTCTTTTTGCACCTTTCTGATGTAGGTTCTGAGCTGACTCCAGGGAATCAGCTCTAATCCAAAAAGAAACGTTTCCATTAGTAACAAAGAACCAGCTATTTCCAACTCAGCCTCAGTTAGCATCAAACACATTTTACTGAGTCAAATTCCTCCCATCTGCCTTTCTTTGAAGTCTTCAGTGCACTGACTCCTCCACAGAGGTAACAAAAAGGCCTTTTTATTCCCACATCTAGGTGGAGTACATCGAGTACCTGAGTCGGAAGGTGAGCACAGAGATGGGCCTGAGAGAGCAGCTGGATATAATCAAAATCATCGACCCCAATGCTCAGATCTCCCCTACGGACAGTGAGTTCATCATTGAGCTCAACTGTTTGACAGACGACAAGCTCAAGCAGGTGGGTAGGATGAACTTTACAATGTGCATATGTGTGAAGGTAATAGAAGACTGAACTGTGGTAAGGGTTCAGTTTACAGGCACAGAGCAACACACAAATCGTGTCTTTAATAAAGAATGAAGTGATCCAGACAAGAGGATTCACTGACACCTCCTCACAGAGGGCCCCTAAAGATAGACGAGGATTAAACTTTACTTTATCACTGTGTACACCAAACTTTTTCTCCACCTCTACCTTCTCTTAGCTACAGACTTCTCCTGCATTTTCAGAGATATTATATCTATGGCAGGGAAAGCCTGCAAACTCTGTGTGCCTTTAAAGCCCTGTGGCTTAAAATATTCCGATGTGGTGCTGGATTTCCGGCATTTGGAAATTTCCTGGGCAGAAAAAGAAATAACTAAGTAATTAAATATTTGTTTTACAGGGCCCAAATTTCAGCTTGGGACTGTGGGTAGTTCCCACAAAGTATTCAGTCCCTGCAGGTCTTGCGCTAAAAATGCAGGATTTATATTCATAATATAGCTCTGCATAACTCACAGCGAGTTTTTGTAAGGTTATGTGCAGATCATTGCAGACGTGACAGTCTGGATCAGCTTCTCATGTGCCCCGCTGTGCGCATAGAGGGGCAAAGCAGCATCTAACCACCGGTTTCAGCACGTTTAGCTCATGGTTTAGCTGCTTCACCATGATGTCTCTGTATCAAAGTTTGAGGAAACACTAACTGTCAATCATCCTCATCAGCTGATGCTCACACAAGCTGAAGAACTAACGTGCTAACTTGCTTGCGCCAAAACATGAGCTCCGTCGTGTGAAGGTTTTTTAGCGTGAAGGGTAGTTGTTTATTTCAAGATATTTAGTGTAATTCTGAGGGTTTTAATAGGAGACACGATTTTACTGTTTGTCTTCAGACTCATTCACTGAGAGCTGATTCTCAAACACATGCAGTGTTGGGAAGGGCAACCTTAAAGAGGCAGAGTAAGACATGAAATATGAACTTCATCAAATAACTCAATGATGAAATTCAAACGAACAACTTGGTGACACTTAAAATGAATTAGCCAAAATAAGTCTCATCTTACAGTATAGTTTGTTTGTAGGACTGAATTTGTACTATTTTTTGATATGTAAATAAATCAGGAGATTTGCTCATTTATAGCATTAGATCACTCAGCTTTGTTAAGGTCTACCTGCATCATATTGGCTTAACACAGTTGAAAAGAGGAACCAGAGATGCCTATGTAATAATATTCTACACATGGGCCCATTAAAGTTCCTTTGAGATGAAGGACTTCATGAATAAGAAAATGCTTTTTAATGGATTCCTTTTACATCAGAACTGTTTCTTTGCCTGATTTTGGAAGTGAATTGTTTTACCTTAATTTTTCGAACCAAAAGTCACATTCCTGGTCCAGTCGTTGAAGTAATGGGACCAGTACATTTGATTAGCAACTGGCCCTCAAATTGACCTTAATGTCAACCCCTGACATTCATAGCTGACAATCTTTTAATTCTTCTTGATTTTTCTCTCATAAAGCATCAGATTGATGCTTTTAAATGCAAAATATTCAAAATTTTCTTCTGGGGGAGCATGTCTTGGTGCAGATGTAACAATCACATTAGTGCCTGCACGACAGAACAAATAAAGACTGACAGACTAAGACACGTAAACAACATTTTTGTGTCCTCAGGTGCGTAACTACATCAGAGAGCACTGCCCCAGGCAGCGTGCCAGCAGCACCAGAGAGGGCTGGAAAAGGAGCAGCCACAGCAGCGCCAGCACCGGGGGCATAAGTGGAGCCAGCAGCAGTAACGCCAGCATGGTCAGCTCTGCTAGCTCCTCCACTGGCTCCACAGCCTCCAACTCTGTGGCAGGTAAGAGGAGGCCTGCTCTCAAAGTGATCAAGTCTATCCATTGAGACTTCTTAGGCCATGGGACCTGTGCTGTGTTTATCCACCACTCACAGGGTCATTCTTCCTGTAGTTTTACATTTCTTGCTTTTCTATGCATTCCCAGGGGGAACAGCATCAGCCTGTAGTGGGAGCAGTGTGGCCAACATCAGCAGAGCTCACAGTGACGGAAACCTTTCCAGTGCTGCAGAGCGCATTCGAGACTCGAAAGTAAGACAGGATTGAGTGAAAAGGAAGACTATCTGAGCAACACAAATCCACATCTGATCTTGATAAAAGTTGATCTACCTTGCACTGTGACTCGTGAAATGGTACCGGTCATCATTAATTGGTACACGAGAAGAAATAGCTAGACCCAGAGGGGGCAGGTGCTCCTGGGAAAAGGTCCACAGAGAGGTCCAATGATTGGACAAACACAATCACAGCATACATGAACACCTGAAGATTAGAACACTGTTTTGTTTCCTCTGTGTCATGTTATTGAGGCTTGTTTCTCTTCCATATTTTCTCTCAGAAACGATCAAAGCAGCGTAAACTCCAGCAGAAAGCCCTACGAAAGCGTCAGCTGAAGGAGCAGCGACAGGCCCGTAAAGAGCGTCTGAGTGGACTGTTTCTGAATGAGGAGGTTCTGTCGCTGCGAGTCACCGAGGANAGTCTTGCGTGGACATGAAGTCTGTCTCAGAGTAAATCTTGGGAATAACTTCTCACAGAAAATCACACCACACCCATCAAAGACCAAACCTGAGGAAGTGAACCATGTTTGTCTTCATGGTTTGGGTTTAAGGAGCTGGTCTGTGTCCACATGCTTGGTGTTCTTGCAGCATGTTGCTCTATAAAAGGCTTAGAGGGAGCACTGAAACCATGCATGTCTAAACTGTCTCCCCAGCAATCCCTGTGTTGTCCAATAAATAACAGCTTGCATTAACTTTGAAAACACTTGTCAAGATGTAACTTGTGTTGTATTGATAATAAGAGTAAGAGCTCTGCTCACTTAACTCATTGCTTTGAGGATATTCTTGTGGTAGATTTTCCTTCTCTCTCCCCACTGTGTGTGTTTCCTGCTCTATTTTGTTGCTTTTTTGGAATGTGTTTTTGATGCATTTAGCTGAGTTGTTTCCAGTAGATGAGGTGGCACTTCTCCCAGATACATTCTGACATGTTCTCTTTACTTGTTTTCTAGCATTCACTGAGTTTCCTGACAAAGTCATAAATAAACTTGGACTATCCTCTATCCTCTGTCTGAGTCCAGAGATAAACATGTTGATTAATCTGGTCTGAAGATGTTGTTTGAAGTTTTTGAGGATTCATCACTGAAACATTTGAATGGAGGAATATGGCTAAACTTTAATTAAGGGACTTTTCCTACACTGTAAATCACAACATTGATGTAAAGAAAGTCTTTCACAGATACAGGGTAAAGGTTACAATGCTGTAAAACTCAAAATGAACATGAAGACAATGGAATGTGCAGAGGACAAGGAGCATGTGGTGCTTTCTCAGATCACAGTTCAGAACCCAGCATCTCAGATGGTCTTGGGACTAGAATAGAATAGAAGAAAACTTGGTCCACCAGGTGGAAAATTGTCTTTGGCTCACTAACATATAAAAACAGACAGCTCTAAAATACAGACACGATCGCATAGACATAGTAGAGGTAATATGGAGGTTAAAAAACTAAATAAAAAGGGAAAAATGTAGCAGTCCGTAAGATAATCTGTGGATTGGTCACTTTGTTGAGTTAAGAATATTAATGACATTTGGTGTGAAAGATTTTTTAAAGATGCCTTTGGCCAAAGGAACTCTGTAGCGCCTCCCAGACCTCAGGGGCCCGAAGTTACTGGAAAGAGGGTGAGAGCTGTCTGCCACAATTCTCCCAGCTCTCCTCCTCCTTTCACTGTAAAGATGGCTGAGTGGCTTTTGGGGTTTTTGGGTAAAAGACTTCATGACATTGGGGGCTAACACACCTGTGAAGGTTCCTTGAAGTCCGTGTTGAAGTTAGTTATAGGTTGGATATTCAATGGATGTTCAGCACCGACCAACTGGTGCTTCCTCACTCTTCATATACAGGTATGGCAGCAGCAGCACGGTTTAGTCTGCCTGATTTCTACTCCAGATAAATATGGTACATTATTATAATACATTTAATAAATAAAAAAAACTAGTTTTTAATAGCTTCCATATAATGTGACAAGTTGTCCTGAAAATGATCTTAGAAAGAAAGCAGTAACTACAGTTGTGCCGGAAAGTTTACACCCCCCAGCAGAATTTCTGTTTTTTTTGGCCTTTTCTCTGAAAATATGAATGCTAACACAAAAACCTTTTTATCACTCATGGTTAGTGGTTGGCTGGAGACATTTATTGAAAAAAAAATTAGATTACTCTTTTTTAATCATATAACGACAGAAACTTCAGAAATGACCCTGTTCCAAAGTTTACACCCCCCAGTTTTTAATATCGTGTATTTCCCCCTATAACATCAATAACAACTTGAAATTCTTTGTGCTCGTTGTGGATGAGGGTCTTTATTCTCTCAGATGGTAAAACTGACCATTCTTCTTGGCAAAAAGCCTCCAGTTCCTGTAAATTCTTGGTCTGTCTTGCATGAACTGCAGGTTTGAGGTCTCCCCCCACCGGATCAATGATATCAAGGTCAGGAGACTGAGATGGCCACTTTAAAACCTTCACTTTCTTCTGCTGCAGCCAATGGCAGGTTGATTTGGCCTTGTGTTTTGGATCATTGTCACGTGTGAACGTCCAAGTACGTCTCATGTGCAGCTTCTGGGCTGATGAGTGTAAATTTTCCTCCAGTATTTTCTGATAACATGCTGCATTCATCCTTCATTCATCAGTTTGGACCAAGTTTCCTGAGCCTTTGTAGCTCACACATCCCCAAAACATCAGTGATCCACCTCCATGTTTCACAGTAGGAATGGTGGACCTTTCATCATAGGCCTTGTTGACTCCTCTCCAAATGGAACAATGTTTATGGTTGTGGACAAAAAGTTCACTTTTGGTCTCATCACTTGAAATGACTTTGTTTTGAGGCTTGTCTCTGTGCTGTTTGGTGTATTGTAAGCAGGATATTTTGTGGCATTTGCGTAGAAATGGCTTTTTTCTGGCGACCTGGCCATGCAGCCTGTTTCTCCAAGTGTCTCCTTATCATGGATCTTAAAACATCCGCCCCAATTTTTTTCAGAGAGTCCTGTATTTCAGCTGAAGTTATTTTAGGGTTTTTCTTTGCATCTCAAACAATTTTTCTTGCAGTTGGAGCTGAAATTTTTGTTGGTCTGCCTGATCATGGTTTGGTTTCAGCAGAATTCTTCTCTCTCCACTTCTTAATCAGAGTTTTAACAGTGCTTCTTGGCATCCTCAATTCCTTGGATACCTTTTTAAATCCTTTTCCTGTTTTATACAGTTGGATTACCTTTTCTTGCAGATCCTTTGACAATTCTTTTGCTTTCCCCATGACACAGAAACCAGAAACTTCAACACAGCACTGAGTGAAAGATGCACGTGTCTGTCAGGAGCTCAGAAACTCACTGAGCTTTTATACACACACACTGATTAAAAGCTAATAGATCACAGGTGAGGATGGTTACCTTTAGTAGACATTCAAACACATTTGTGTCATATTTTGTGCATTCATCAGCCTAAAATCACCAGGGTTAGTAAACTTTTGAACAGGGTAATTTTTGAAGTTTCTGTTGTCATTATGATTAAAAATAGTATTTTTTTTAATTATTTCAATCAATGTCTTCACCCAACCTCTAACCATGAGTGATAGAAAGGATTTTGTGTTATCATTCATATTTTCTGAGAAAAGGCCAAAAAATTAGAAATTCTGCTGGGGGGTGTAAACTTTCCGGCACAACATTATGTACAAAAAGACACACAATTTACCATCTTTTATCTGTTCCTAAAATATTCATGCTCTATTTTAATTCAAATTTAATTTTACTAAAAATATTTTGCAGTACAAATTAAAGAGTAAAAAGCAGTGTGTCTTATTGTACAGCGTTATTGTTAGATCAAGATAATTTACGAGATAATTGGTCATATGACATGGATGTTATTGGAGAAAAAAAAAGAGAATAGGCATTAAAAAGGAACAATTTACTTTTTGAGGTAGGGATAGGGATAGAAAGTGGTGTGTCTTATTGTAGCGAGGCACAACTATTTTTCAAGATAATTTTAAGGAAAATTGGTCCAGTGACATGGAAGCTACTAAAGAAAAACGACCTTCTTGAGGATTCTATCGGGTAATTTATTGACGGTCCCTTGTATTCATCCCTTAATATTGCCGGTGAGGGTGAGGGCAGACGTAACCGCTCTGCTGCAGCTATTCCTGGGTATGAATAGTAAGACTCTACCGGTTGGTCGGTGCTGAATATCCGTCGAATACTTAAAATCAACTTCACCGCGGTCCAGGTAAGAATGAGACAGCATTTCCAAACTCCAGAAACTGGTCTCCACAGATCCTCATTTGCAATACCGCATTAGTTATAAAGGGTTTGCAAACATTTCAGTGGTTGATATTAAGTTTTTACGCCTGCTACAATGTCTCTGGACCGAGGCAGTTCATTTTCAGGGGGACAGATTAATGATAAAACATGAATTTGAAATCAGGCGTTCATGCTCTATTTTGAACGCAGTTTAATCCAATTTTACAACCGAACACTGAACGCCACATCACATCCATATCGCGAGAGCAGAATGTTCCCGACAACACGACGTGGCTTTCCCCATAAACCCCCTCTGTTGTGTTTTGGGAGTGTTTCCTGACATGTTGGACTCAGAGAGCTTGGACTGACAGCCTGTGTTTGTGTGTGTGTGTGTGTGTGTGTTCGGTGTGTGCGTTATGAATTCTTCTCATGTGTCCCTGTGCTCTGAGAAGAAGCGCTGTCTGCGGGACTCTAACACCTAAAGGACGGGTCCACAGCTGCAGCAGGACCAGGATCAGGAGTGAGCTCCACAGACTGACAGCGGTGCAGGATCCGGCTCTTCCCACGGACCATCCAGCCCCTCGGCCTGACATGACGGACATCGGGTCGTCGGTTGAGTTCTCCGGGTCTCTGACGAGCTCGACCCTCCCTCCCCCGAGGACCCGCATCTTTAAGATCATCGTGATCGGGGACTCGGGTGTGGGGAAGACGTGCCTTACCTATCGCTTCTGCGCCGGCAGGTTTCCCGAAAAGACCGAGGCCACGATCGGGGTAGATTTCAGGGAGAGGCTGGTGGAGATCGACGGCGAGAAAATCAAGGTGTGCACTGCAGTCACATGACCCCAAATTACACACGTCATAAGACATGAGGCACGGCCAGACAAAGTGGTCTGTGGACTGGTCTTTGGAGGGGAATCAAACACACAGCAGGTCCTCTGCAGGACAGGGACACACAGCTACGGAAGCTTTTGGAGGACAAAAAAAAAACATCTGTACATTTCATTTATTCCTTTACCTTAAATCAGAGGTTCCCAAACCTTATTTGGGCTGTGACCCCATTTTTATGCCACAGTTTTCTTGTGACCCCAAAGACGGGATAAGTGCCTGGGCCGCAGTCTGCGGCTCCATGGCCCCAACAATGACACAGCTCACCCCTGGGATGCTGTCCCATCACTAACTGTTAGAAGCAGTAGTGTGCACAGGCGTTTAGAAGGGCAGGGGCAAAAGAAAAAGAAAAGGCAAATATTGCATTTGTTTTGTCTCCCAAGAAAGTAGTTTAGCTCACATTTTGTCCCTTAAGATGCTGCCCCACCCCACACACACACACACACACACACACACACACACAAACACCACTGGTTTCAAACGTGATTTTTACATTATCATTGGGAAAAGGGACACATCTTATATTGTTTGAGCTTAAAAAAAGAAGATTTTTCTTTCTTGAAAACTTAATTTTTCTATTTCTTTATATGGCCTTAAGACGCTGCTGTAGTGTTTGGGTTTCTCTTGGAAATGTCTTTACAAGGCCAGGCGGGTAAAGATATCTTTTCATTTGTTTTCTGTTTTTCCTACTTACTGCAAGTTTGTATTTCTACAGGTTGAATCAAGGGTACACAAGTAGTTACAGCCGTTTATCAAGGTGCTCCAGCTCAGACAGTTTTACACGCTGCATTTTATTACAACTAGATTTACATTCCAGAAAATGAAGGTAAAGAATACAGTTGTTAAAGAGTTTGTGAGATATTAAGTTTTACAATTAAATTTTCAAGATTCAGACAAGTTTTCATCAGTTACTTGACATTTCAGGGGACCCCAGTTGAATTTCAGGCGACTCCAGATGGGGACCTGACCCTAAGGTTGAGTGTGTTCTGAGGAGATGAGGTCAGCTGTATGCGTCTGTATGCATGTGCGTGCGTGCGTGCGTGCGTGCGTGTGTGTGTATGTGTGTTGGAGAGATGGAGAGTTCAGGCCCTGTGTGTGTAACTGGCCCTGCAGATGAACAGAGAGCAACTATCTCTTTCTGAGCATGAAAGAAGGGGGGGGGGCAGCAAACCTGTTAGGACTTTATAGAAACAATAAACGAAATGAGTAATAATAAATCATGTGTAAAAACTTATAAAATAAATCATATGTAATAATTATATAATAAATCATGTGTCTAAAAAATATATATAAAGGTTTTTTGCAAAAAACATAAAGTTGTTAGCTTTTCCATTTGTTTCTTCATCACAGTCTCACTGGATTTGTGTTATCCTAGTTCTTATCTTTTGAACACTTTTCTTTAATGTAAGTATTCCTGCTGACCAGTCTCCTTCCTGCCCCCCACCCTACAGATTCAGCTGTGGGACACTGCAGGCCAGGAGCGCTTCAGGAAGTCCATGGTGCAGCACTACTACAGGA
Organism: Thalassoma bifasciatum; assembly: GCA_008086565.1. Taxonomy (NCBI): domain Eukaryota; kingdom Metazoa; phylum Chordata; class Actinopteri; order Labriformes; family Labridae; genus Thalassoma; species Thalassoma bifasciatum. Next base: position 63,129 of record RPOG01002341.1, read on the forward strand.
ACGTACACGCGGTGGTTTTTGTCTATGATGTCACCAATGCTGCCAGTTTCCGCAGCCTCCCCGCCTGGATAGAGGAGTGTAAGCAGCACGCTCTGGGCACAGAGGTGCCGAGGATCCTTGTAGGAAACAAGTGTGACCTACAGGACTCTATCCAGGTGGGCACGGATGTGGCACAGCAGTTTGCTGATGCACACTCCATGCCCGTGTTTGAGACGTCTGCCAAGAATCCACACAGCCAGGAGGACGGAGGGAGCTGTGGCAGAGCAAACAGCGACCACGTGGAGGCTATTTTTATGACCGTGGCACACAAGCTGAAGTCTCAGAAACCTCTGGTACTGAGCCAGCCCCCTGGGGGGTCAGGGGTCACCGTCAACCTTAACAGGGGGAGGGATGACGGGGGAGATGGGACAAGAAGCTGGGGCTGCAGCAGCTGCTGAGGGAGAGAGGATTTCAACCGACAACCGCATAGGGTTGAAGAAAGTGGAGGAGAACAGGAGAAGGCTCTAGATGAACAGCTTTGTAATCAACACTTCACATAATGGGATGAGACAAGGATACACGTCAATGCTTGTGCTAAACTTTGACATGTTTCAGGGCTACGACTGAGAACATCATCATCATCCTGTTCAGAGAAGTCCTGATCCATGGGAGGTGTTAGTTCACCTCCTGTGAGATGTCCCAACAACAGGAAAACAAGGGGAACACGGGGGAAGCAGTGGACGAGACAGAGAGAGAGAGAGAGAGAGAGAGAAGGGGTGGTGCTGACCTCTGTGGACAGACATAACCAAAATCAGGTTTATCAATCATTTGATTGATGTTTTTTTAAGGGAACGAGTGATTTCAGCTTTTATTCACGTGTGTGTGTGTGTGTGTGTGTGTGTGTGTGTGTGTGTGTGTGTGTGTGTGTGTGTGAGTGACCCTGCTCCTAGTTGGGGTTGTTTCTCAGTGTGAGGTACTCTGCAAGTGCTGGGGCTCACTTTCATTCAAAGATGTCACCTTAAACATCACTGTTTCTATTCAGTTTTTCTCAAACACATTTCAACATTTCAAACACCCCTTCATTCAGAAAATGCCAGCAGCCTTTCAGTATTTAGAAAGCTGCTCTGTGTTGGACCAGCTGCTCCAGGCCTGGTTTGTTTTTTATCAGAGGACAGGGTTTAGACTCCACTGTCATTCAGGTAGTTTAGATGTAGGCATATGTCAGATCTTAGCTCTGAGTGGCGGTGAAGTCCTCTTCAAACACAGGTGATCATGGGACAGATGGGTGAGAAGAGGCTGTGATGCTGCTCTGGGTTTTCTCTAACACTCTCCAGGTAGAAAGTTGATCTGCAGATGTGATGAAGGCAGAGCTGGTACCACAGGCTGCTGCTTTGAAAGAGTCATGATAGTGAGCCAGTGCTCTTTCTCCTCATGTCAAGAAGCTGCTGGATTTATCACAGTGTTGAATGAATAACAACACACAAACACACACACTGTGAAAGTTTCTTCTGGAAAACATGGCGCTCCTCCAGTCTGGAGAGCATTCTCAAATTCAATTTCAGTTTAATGAGGATAATGTTTGAAGTCCTGCCGTGGCTGGAGATGAACACTTTGTGTGCTTGCTGCTTCTGGGAAATGATTGATGGCACCAAAACAATGAGTGTCTGTCTAAGTGTCAGTTCCATGGTCAGTCTTGATCTCTGCCGTAGTGTCAGTCTCTGCTTCAGTCTTTACTGCCAGTGTCAGTCTCTGTGTCAGTCTCTGTGTCAGTCTCTGTCAGTCTCTGTGTCAGTCTCTGCTTCAGTCTTTACTGCCAGTGTCAGTCTCTGTCAGTCTCTGTGTCAGTCTCTGTGTCAGTCTCAGTCTCACCATCTATCAAAAGGCCAACCTTGATTGTACCTCTTAGCCGCCCCCCTATGCTCACCCCTTTGTCTACCCCTTCCACTTGAACCTCTGTTTTGAGGGCCAAGTGGAAGGGGTGAAAACACACCCCTATGAAAGGGTACACCACAAGATTCCTGCTACATTATCACCTCCAAGCCCCAGGATTTACGTGGTGCAGCAAAGAATTGAATCTGTAATAAAAATTTAAGAGCCATTACTATGGCCTAATATGAATCATTATGCTTAATTACTTGTATTTATGCGTTTCCTTTTGTCCCTGCTCTGCCATCTTGTTAGCGGACATGATGCATCACAGGAAATTTCTCATACCCCTTCCTTTCAAGTGAGGTCACTGTTTGTCTTTGTTTCAAGGGCGGTGTAGCCCTTCCCCTTAACCTTACAGAAAAATGGAATACCTCTTCACTAGACGATAATGCATAAAACCAAGGGCTAGGGCACGGTGGCAGTATGAGTGGGCCAAAGGGTCACAGGCCCGCATTTAACTTTTCTTTGAAAAAAAAAACATTTATTTTTGTGTCTAGTCACTTTTTTACAACAGTACTGGGTCCATTTAATTTTTTGATTTTTGCAAATTTGTGACTTCATTAAGTGGCAAATATGCAAGTTTATATGGTGGCCGGTTTGTTACTTCATTGAGTGACAAAGCTCTATGATTCTGTAGTTTCATTTAGCAGATGTTTTTGTCCAAAGCAACATACAACACAAGCAAAAATTAAGACTGGAGGGAAAGACCTTCAGAGTTTATAAACTCGCAAATTTGTGACTTTATAAAGTAGCAAATTTGCCAATTTTTGATGTATCAAATATTCATGTTTATGTAGTCGAAAGTCCTGGGTTTTATGATGATGCACATGTGCTGCCACGCTGGAGAGATGCAGAGACACCAACATGTCTATGTCTTGTGTGTCTGAATGCTTGTATTAATGCATGACTGATGGGCTGAAACTATCAGTATCTCCTTCTTGCTGAGTCCAAATCAGAGGTGTAACCTGATAAGGCGTTCAAGTTGTTCCATGGTGCGGAGAAACGCTGTACAAACTATGAATCTGGTAGGAATCAAACTAAGTTGCCAGAAAAAAACAAACCAACAACTTGTGAAGTGGCCCTAATATGCTGTTGTATTTTTCACTTGTGACTTGGGAATTTTGCCACCTGAAGTTTGTAATTGTTAGATGCCCATTGTTTCTAAAGTTTGACAATCTATTTAGCGCATTTGGAAAAAAATAAAACAGTTATGAAACATTCAGTCTCATGTCATACAGGTGGGACAAGAGCATGATTCTGGTAAAGACTTAAGATCATTAATCTTTGACTCAACCGTGGTTAATGTCGTAGTTCTCACAGCCTATAATAAATGGAAAGTTGTTGTCATGCAGCCCAGAGGTGTGTGAGAGCCCTTCTCTTTGGTTTGTGCCATGGAGACCAATCACAGGTAGATTGGTTCGATTCATTAAAATATAAAGCAGTCATTAAAGGCGCAAAAAGCAACCAAACCTGCTTTAAAATCACTAATAGGACCAGTAGTATATCAGTCAGTCATTTTTATTAATTTAAGTAGTGATCTATTAACTTTTGGAATTTATGGCCCAGCCAATATTTATTTGGCCCACCTAAAACTGAAATCCTGAAACCATCCCGAGGCTAAGGGGTAAAAACCAGGGTTAAGGGGCACAAATGGGATAAGCCCTAAGTGTCGGTCTGTGTCAGTCTTAGGGTCATCAACAGTCTCTAAATTAATCTGAGCATCTTTCTCTGGCTCAGCATCAGTCTTAGTCTCTGGCTCAGTGTCAGTCTCTGTGTCAGTATCAATCTTGTCTAGGTCTCAGTTTAAGTATCAGTGTCTGTGCCATAGTCAGACCTCGTCTCAGTGTAAGTCTTCGTCTCTGTTTCTATTTCAGTGTCGGTTTTAGTCTCAGTGTCAAACAGTTTCAGTGTTGAGTTGTAAAGGGTCCTCCCTGAACAAATGAAGTAGATGCTCTGAGATCTGAGACTGAATGGAGCAGAAGGACCAGGTGTATCTTTGAGAGTAAACAAAATGAGTTTCCTTTTTCTTCAGGGAGGAAGAGATGGAACGATGTTCCCTGATAAGAAGCTCATGAACACTGCTTTCTTTAAGGAAAGTTCACAGTCCAGCACACTGAACGGCACTTAGACACATCATTGAAGAGCCTTAAGCAGAGAAAGTACTTCAAGTTAGACTTCAGAGAACAAAGGAAAGCTGGAGAAGATGTACAGCCCTTTGGTCAGGACCAGCTCCGCCTGCTTCATCAAACCCTCTCCAAAAAGCATGAAGAGGGAACCCAAACCAGAGCTTCCTCACAGCAGCTCCAAATTCCATCCTGTAAATGATTATCCAAATTACAGGGAAGCCAAGGTGACGAGTTAAACCTGAGGAGTCAAGAACATTTTGTTTGAGGAGAGATGAATAGAATGTTAAAGGAAGAAAGTGTCCGTTTTCAGTGCACAGCCCCAGGAATGAATGTGAACTCTTGGAGAAAGTGCCGTAGATGGAGGCTGTGTGACATACGGAGGACTGTATCAAACATACAGACCTCTCACATTCACCCCTACCCATGGGCTCCTCCAGCTCCCACCTCCTCTGTCCTTCTGTGGTTGCTCATTCAGCATGTCTCACTCTGAACACCACCCTGATCATGTTTAGCCTGGTGTCCCCTGGTGCTTCTGTTTTGGTCACAGCTGGTCCTGTGGTACCTCTGTCACATGAACAGCACCTTGAAGGATCTAGATGATAAACCCAAGCCTAAGTCTCCCCCCTCTTTATCTCTCTCTCTCTCTAAAAGCTCACTGAGCACTGACAGATGCAGAGGGACGGCTGTGCTCTTTGTGTTCTTTGTGCTCTCTGTGCTCATGAGCATTAAGTTTTTGCTTCTGCTTCCTTCTCCTCAATAAGTGTCCTTTGTTTGGGATGAAAACCTGAGGATTGCTTCTTTGCCTTACTTTTTTTTTTTTTTTTTTCACAGTAGCCAGAAACACTGCTGGATCTCTGACTGCTAAGACAGAACAAATCTAAATCACAGAATGAATTTAAATGTAAAATGGAGATGCCTACATTGATAGTGTGTGTGTGTGTGTGTGTGTGTGTGTGTGTGTGTGTGTGTGTGTGTACCACTGCAGTTAAGAACCTTGAATCCTAAAGTGTTTTTCTCTCTCTCACTGACTCCGTAATTGACTCCTCTTAAAAGTGTCACGGAATAAAAACAGGGGGACTACAACAGTGTCAAACTGCATCTCTCTCTGGACATCATACCTGCAGTTCTTCAACTTAAGATAAGTAAAAGGAATCTTTGAGCAAAGAGTACAGTTAGCACCACAGACAGTCAGCAACATATCCCTTCAATCTTTCTTTACAACATCCAGTTGTGACAGTGAAGTGGGAAAAAGAAATAATGAAAATATGATGAAACACAGGTGCTCAAATCAAAAGAAAGAAATGTGATGTGCTGTGTTTTTAAACAATCAAAACTGTTCTTTTTCCAGTATAAAAAAGGGTTTGAGAGAGGGGTATGACCAACTAAAAAGTATGAAATGTAATAAATATGTCCAATTGAGTCGCCACGGAAATTCAGTAAGTAAAGGATGTGACGTGGAGGAAGAGGAGGGAAAAAGTGAGCAGGCAGCGGGAAAAGAGATAAAAAGTGCCAGACGGGGTCTGCAACTTACAAAGAAACATAGTGTATTAAGTTAATTTGTGTGTGAAAAATGTGGTAAAAACCATTAAGCACGAAGGAAAACTTAAAGAAGTGTGTTTGCTGAAGAGTAAGGTGCCAGTCTGCGGTAGAATAGAACTGTGTGCTGGGGCCCATCACTGGAGCTGACTCACAAAAACAAAGATATCCCAGTTCTGGATTATTTCTTCCATTGGATTACTTTCTTTTGGGCTTTTTTGATCATTTATATTTTGTTTTGACTTTTCAGCTGAGGACTTTTGGATTATTTCGTTTCTGTTTCCGTTTTCTGGTTTAAATGAGTTTTGGTTCCATGGACAAAGGGAGCGCGGTTGAATGCGCTGAAAGAACTTAAAAACTATTAAAAGACTGCTTTGGACATTCAGGTGACGTAATTTTGGTTCATATTTCGTTTGGGGTTTGTGTTTTGTGAATTTTGACGGGGTTTTTGTTTAACTTTTATCGAATAATTTTGTGTTTTAATTAAAATTTCGAGTTTCTGTTCGCAAATCAAATGAGTTTTCAGTTCACTTAAACACCTCTAACTTCATTTTAGACCTTGACGATTACCTTTTCAGTTAGATGAAAGTCACAGGATTGCTTATATAACTTAAAATCAAAAAAGAATCCCCTTTAGCGTGTTAACGTAGACAATTGTAAAAGTCGAGCGTTACACAGTTATCCACTAAAAATGAGTAAAAGTGTCAGCTGGACTCAGAGAAATATTAATCAGTTGCACTCAGTCTACAATAAAGGAAACAGAACATGAATACAAAGATATGTGAGATGGATGAGTCCATAAAGCCAGCATCACACCAGGCCACTTTTAGATCTTTATTTATTTATTTGAAATCATGGGACAGTACACGTGAAGAAAAATGCCAAACCATCCTCTGAACACCACCAAATGATTAAAACTACAACATTAACAATTGCACAAGGTATTTCACAAAGACCAGATTTCACACAATCTATTAATGAGTCTATATGAGGTCATCAGCTTGACCCACAGCACCCACATCAGGCCCCTGATCTGAATCTGGAACAGCCCACTGTGGGCGTGGGGTCAGGTCAGTCTGCTGTACGGAGGCTGTTTTGAGGACCTCTCCTCTTCTTCAGGGCTGGTCTGTTCAGTGGGAAGAGCCGAAGAGTTGAAGAGTGTGTCATCCCCTCCTGCTGGATGGAGAGAAGGAACAACTTCAGACTACATCATGACCTCATCTTTCCTTCATGATGACTTGATTCTATATACATCGTGACTTCAACACACAGACTTCAGCCTTACATCCCTCCAAAAGCTTATTTGAATTTTGTACTCCTTGTGTATTTCATCAAGATATTCTTATAACAGTCTTAAGAATGAGATGAAGGGAGCTGATCATATATGAAGGTTATTTTCTAGGATCTGTGAGAAAGTGACTCTCAAAGCTTTCATCAGCACTAAAAATAAGGAAGAACCAATGAGAATCAGGAAGGATGGAGGTGCTAAAGGGACGATGTAAGGATCTGTCTGTGGTGAAGATCAGGCTTGTATGTTCTGATCCAAACCTCAAAGTCAGATCAGATGATCCACGTCTGCTCATCTGATCTGACTTTATGTTGTTCTGTATACAGGTCACTCATTCAGTGTTTCTCTCAAAACAACTGCCCCCTCCTAACCAATTTAACTGCTCAGTCTTCATTTACACCAGTCCAACAGAAACCTTTATCCAAAGTTTTGACAAACAGAGCAAAAGATCTGTACACTCCCAGTCATCAGGTCTTAATCTACTTTTCATCATTAGAACTTTTATCTGATATCTTAATGAACTTAAATCTTGATAATTATGTTGAAATGCAGACACAGCATTTCAACATATTGATTTTCTACTTTTCTTCCGTACGTTTTTTGACGACTGTCACAGCCTATAAACTTGCACAGATTTGCACAGAAAAAAATTATGCTGTGCAGCATGTTCAGGAGAAGAGTGCTTGTATTTTTCTAAGATATTGCATTTGTACTTTTTGCAAAAAAAAAAAAATAATGCCCAAAAAAATGAATTGGTGTGTATTGCAAAAACCTCGAGGTGTTGCAACAAGTTGTTCAACTTTGAGACTGAACAGCTCCCGCATCCCTGCACCCACAGACTTTATTCTTGCACCAAAATGTGCGCATATCTTTCCACGATTTTTTACTGTTTTCGTTTTTCTGCTATCTTCTACGGTTCCTGAGAAATCTGCCTTTAAGCAACACTAAGTTTTCGTGTTTTGGCAGATCTCAGAGCTTGTCACGTGGTCACACAGAATGGAGAGAGAAATTCTCTCACGGATAAACTGTTCTAAAAACTTTTACCATTGCTCTACAGGCATGATTTTTTATATCAAAACGTAGGAAAACTTGTCTTCTTTGACATATCCATTCAACTAATCAGACAGACGGATGGTTTAGGCTCTGCGAGCTTGGAACAACATGAACACGGAAAAACTCTCCACCTGCAGCCTGTATATCAGAGCAGACTCAGACACTCACTTCTCGCCTTTTGTTCACTGTGTTTAACTGGAGATTACAGCCCGAGTTTTCACAGTACAGACATAAAACACATATCTCTGAAATCCTTAAAGTCTCAGGCTTCTTATGGAACAAAGTATTTTATGCCAGCTGCCACGATTTTGCTCTGCGAGCTGTTTTCTGGACGTTAGAATCATTAGCTCCTTCCCTGCTTGCCTCTGATAGCATGTTTGCCCCTCATCTGAAAATAGATGCACTCAGCGTGAAGATGGGTTCACTGTCCTTACACAATTTAGGAATAATCACAATCTACATTAAATACCTCTAAAAAGCAGAAAATTATACAAAATACAGCGATTTAATGATACTGCTCTGTTAACATACATGAGACCTTTCCTGCTGATGCCATTAGTGTGAGTTTAAAGTCCCTCACAGGATGAACTGTTGACACCACTGATTACAGCTTCTCATTTTAAACAGAGTGGCCACAAATTCAAGCAGCTTTTTCACTGGTTTAAGCAATTTATCATACACAGTATCTACTTTTTAATTTGCTTTATTTCACTGCATGTAACATTTTTAATTCTTTAACATCTTCATTATCAGAAGTGACACACTGCTTTTAACAAATTATTCTGCATTTTATACTTTCTCCTCTTTCACCTGCTTTTAAACATTTACTGCTTGCCAACCCCCAGCTTTCAGATTTTTTTGTTGTTGTAATGAGCAATATTTTGTGATTGTTTTAATGCATTGAACAGTTTGTGTTTTTCAGACTTCTCATTTTCAGCTTTGATGCAGTACTCCGAGCAAATTTTTCATTGAGCATTTTCTCATTTTGCTCACACAACGTCAGCATTTCTAGTTATCTATTATTCCCCAAAATTCTGACTTTACTCTTTCAATTCATTCATTCTTCTTTTGTATTAATTTAGAATCAATATTTGTAATACATACAGTTCCTTTTACAAAGCTTTGACTGGAGTGGTAGAAGTGTATGACTTTGTGTCTATACAGAGAAAGCTGTAGCAGCTGAACTCACTCTTTTGTTCTTCAGAAACCTACAGAACAGGTTCAGTCTGTGTGGATCTATTTGTCATTCAGACCCCACAGAGGAAAAAAATTGCCTTTGTTTTTTATTGAAAGGGTTGTAGAGGCTCTGAGGGGTTGAGAGGGTTTACTTTTGACTTCTTACCTTGCCAAGTACAAACCAGCTCAGTGTCCACAGGGTCACACTGAGGAACCAAAGTCTCCTAAAAAAAACACACACACACAAAAACACATGAAATCCATCTACCAAAACCAATTCAGCATTCAGCTGAGCACCAACATGTCTCTGGAAAAACAAGCCCAAGTGTTCCTGACACTATAATAGTTTCTGTCCCTCTGCTAACAGGTCAGCTTTTGCACTGTTGGCTGGTTCTTTTGTGTTTTCATCTGACATTAAGGGCTCGGTCGCACTGGCCAACCGTGCCCTGCTTGGACACACTTCAGATGTAAAGTCTGGGGTGTAATGACTTACTTTACAGCATGAGTAAAAATGGACACAATGACTAACACTACCAGCAGGTTGACGAAGGACATGAAGACTTACTTAGCCAACAGGGGGACAAAGGATACAATGACTTACTCTACCTTTGCGACTCTACTGGGTAGCCTACTCTGAGAGAGAGAACCAACTGTATCCATGATGGTGGTTAAACTTCTCTGCACTCATTTCATCACGGCTCCAAGGACTTTTACATGGTTGAGCACGTTTTCATGGCTGTATAGACAGTTTTGTTCCTCCCCACACTCTGTTTGCATAGTTTGTTCCTACCAGTCCAGTCCTGGCGTCGTAGCAGGCACAGTGGGGCAGGCTACGCAGGCCTACATAGGCAATCAGCGAGGAGAGAACCAGGCTGATGGCGCAGGTCAGGAGGATGGTGGCGTTAGCACCCTTCACCATCCGGTGAAGCACAAAGGTCTGAGCAGAGATAACAAAGTTTGGAATAAAATACTGTCTTACAAAGGCCACTCAAAAACCCAGAGTGTGCACATGATGTGTGTGTGTGTGTGTGTGTGTGTGTGTGTGTGTGTGTGTGTGTGTGTGAAGACTGATTGTCCTGGGTTAGTTCTGGTCCTCAGATCTCCTCAGAAAATGTGTAAAGACTGTTGATGTGTGTGTCACTCAGTTACCACTTCAGGACTGTGGTGGTGATGGAAGACCTCTTCATCCTCCTCCCCGTAGGTGAGTGTCAGACAGGAGTAACCTGACACAAAGACTGCTGCCGCACAGGAGAGCCCTGCTGCTACCACCATCACACTCACCTGAGCAGACAGACAGAGAGACAGACAGACAGGCAGACACACACACACACACACACACACACACACAGGCAGGCAGGCAGACAGACAGACAGTGGAGGGAGGGACACACACAGACTTTATGAACATGCCAGACATCCACAAACTCCTGTACCTGCTTGGTGAGGTACAGCAATGTGCAAACACAGTAGCACCATTTGTTCACTGCTGTGACAAGAGAAGGACTCAGAACGGACTAAAACCACCATGAGCCCCTGAGCAGGAGGACACACCAGTCCAGTGAAGCACAAAGGTCTGAGCAGAGATAACAAAGTTTGGTATAAAATACTGTCTTACAAAGGCCACTCAAAAACCCAGAGTGTGCACATGATTGTGTGTGTGTGTGTGTGTGTGTGTGTGTGTGTGTGTGTGTGTGTGTGTGTGTGTATCAGGACCAGTACGAGGACCAGAGCCAGGACCAGAACCACGACCAGAACCAGGGCTAGGACCAGGACCCTCTTTTAACAGTGACTGATGCTCAGGCCCTTGACTGGTCCTGTAAATGTATATAACGTAAATATCAAACACTCTGTACAGCTTTTGATAATCTTTTTATACTTTTATACTAAGGTATTCATTGTAATGTTGTAATGTGTCTAATGTACAGAGATACAGTCTATTTTATTGATATTTTACTTCTATTCTTAATTTTGCACAGAATGCTTTTTTTGCACAAGTGTTAAGTTTATTTAACTAGATATTTAACTGTATGAACATTTTTTCATGTCACACCTGCTTTGGCAATGTAAACAAATGTTTATCGTGTCAATAAACCCTTTTTTAAATTTAATTGAATTGAATGGAGTTTATTTACTCACATGTTCTGCAGATTCACAGTGAAATCTCTCAGCATTCATTTCTTCCTGTTGTGATGATCAGTACTTACGGTTAATAAGAAACACTAAATTCGGCATCTCATAAACTCAGAATATAACATTAGGCCATTAAAAATGACGTTTTACACAGAGATTGCAAGCTTTCTTTAACCTCAAGACCTGAGCATTTGTCTGGTATGTATTTTTTATTTCTCCTTGCTGTTTATGATCAGCTAGAGTCTAGCTACACCAAACAGTTATAAAAACTTAACTTGATCTTTTTACAGGACGTTATGTTTTTAGTGTTGTTAGATAGCATCTGGTTTTCAGTTATCAGTGCTATTGCTTATAACTACTACTTCACTTTTTTTCTCACTAAAATGGGTGTAAAGTTGTAGTATCACCAAAATATAACTTGGAAAGTGTCTCTAAATCTGGCTAATAAATTAAAGTTTTAAAAATTATGTTTCATTGATTTGAGAGGCAGAAGTGTAATGTCCACATGTGTAGACGCTGGGTCTTAAGAGGTTAAAGTCTGTTCATTTATGTTCACTCAGTGTTTGGTTGGAGCTCCTTAAGCCTGAGCTGCTCCATCGCTGTAGTGGTGGGTCGTGGTGGAAATCAGCCTACGCTCTGGACTTCTGAAGCTCTGGTAGCTTTGATAGTTGCCTTTAGCTGGTCTATTTTACAGGGTCTGGGTCTCTCATTTCCCTCTGGACTCAAGAGATTTTCTCAGTAGCCTCATAGACTGTAAATAGAATCGACAGCGTAGCTCCCCCTGTCAATGTTCTATGATTTTGAAGCCAAAAAACCCTGTCACGGGAGCCGCCATTGTGCAGCCAGAGTCTGTGAAGTAGAGAATTTCCAGTGGAGCCAAGTAAAAAAGAGAAATAAAAATATTTATTTCTTCTTCTTCTTCAGAAGGTTTAGGCTCCTTTTGGCTCTTTCCTGAAGTTTCTTATATCCCCGGTAAAAACTACTCATGAACGGCAGCTGTCAACTATCGTAAAACGAAACTTATAACACGGTTTTTAACGTCCAATAACTAATGAGAAACTAACTTCTCAGTAAAAAAACACTTTAACACAATGCAGCCAAATGACATTGTCATTCCACCTTAGTGTAAGGATGAGAGAAACATTTCTACCAGGTATCGTAATTTTTTTAAAGTTTTCCCGGCTCATATCTGGAATGCATGGGGAGGCGGGGCTTATGACCTTTACTGCAGCCAGACACCAGGGGGCGGGGCTTATGACCTATACTGCAGCCAGACACCAGGGGGCGGGGCATCAGGGGGTATAAACTTTTGAACAGGGTCATTTTTTAAGTTTCTGTTGTCATTATGATTAAAAAAGAATAAACTATTTTTTTCAATAAATGTCTTCACCCAACCACTCACCATAAGTGATAGAAAGGTTTTTGTGTTATCATTCATATTTTCTGAGAAAAAAATAAAGCTGATTCTGATCATCAAAATATAAAACATTTGCTGGGAAAAATATGTCAAAAACAGGTTGAATGGAAAGCCCAAACGGAAGCCCTGTATTCAATAATCTGAGAGTTTGAAGTGGCTCAAAGTGAAACTTAACCCTGATTAGTAAAGGCCACAAAGTCCAGAGACACTTACCAGCACTGCATTCTTTCTTTGAGAGGCAAACAGCCCTAGAACCCCTGGAGAGGCCATGATCTGAAATCAAGAGACAGAACCAAGAGATAGAATCAATAGATCCAGATTTAGGACCAGGAGACAGTATCACTATACCAAACTGAATCAGGAGACAGTGTCAAGAGGCAGTCAAGAGACAGAATCATGTACAGCGTAAAGTTTCTGAATCATCAGATAGAGTCACTGAAAAAACAATTCAGGAGACAGAATTAAGAAACAAATTCAGGAGACAAAGTCAAAACTCAGAGTTAAAGATATAAAATCGGGGACCAGCTGTTCAAAAAATTATTTGGAAATCGCATTTTTGCGATTCAGAATCAGGTAATCAGTCTAAGTTTTATGTCTCTTTTCAAAGCAACATTGGGCTGGATCACCCTAATCCAGATACACAGTTTTCGAGATTACTTGAGATCACCAGTGCTCTAAATAGGACAACATATTCCAACGTGGGTCCAAGCAGCTCTGTAAAGAACAACAGGTAGAAGAGCCAACATTTCTTATTTTAAGACAAATCACAAAAATTACAAAAGCATCCACTTCCATTTATAGTTTGTGAGCCCTCAGCCACGATACTACAGGAAACAAACATACCCTGGATATCAAGACAACGTTTAAAAAAAAAAATGAAAAAAAACTTTAAGGCCAAAATAAGGACCGACTTGACACAGTAAGGGATGCAATTACAGTTTTTTTCCGGCTTTATAAAGTTTTTTTCGGCTTTTTCCATGCCTTTATTGAGATTGGGGAGGACAGTGGATAGAATAGGAGCAGGAAGGGGGGTGGGGGACATGCGGGAAACAGGCCATGGGCCGGATTTGATTTTGGGCCACCCGCTCAAGGGCAAACCTCATGGTGCGCGACCTAATCCACGAGGCCATCTGCACCACGCACAAATTTTGATAGTACATTTCTCTTAAGTCTGAGACAGCTGTGTCAGTCATAGCTGATGGCCAATCATATTCTGGTGTTTAGGTAACCCAACCTCTGCATAGGTGAAGCCATGAAAGGGTTTAAATGTGCCGTATCTCCAGATATCAGGGCTCACTCTCTAGGAGAGACCCTCACTGTAAACTCTATCTGTGACCTGAACTGGGGAATTTGTCTTTTTCATGTGATTCTTGGTAGACGATCACCAAAAGAACAGGGTAATTCTAACAAATGACAGAAAAATACAACCTATTATTTTGTTTGTCATTAGAATTAGTTTGGGGGATTATTTCATGGAGACAAGATCATTTTCATTTTATCTTTACTTTACTTCACTGAAAGGGTTCATTGATGGCCCAAGTCTACCACATCTGCTTTATCACTGTAACGGCTGAACAAGTCAAGAGCAAAATATAAATAAAAGTATAAACACTAAATGATATAGATGTATTATTTGATATACACTGCCTGGCCAAAAAAAAAGTCGCCACCTGGATTTAACTAAGCAAATAGGTACGAGCCTCCTATTGGATAATTACTGCATGGGCCATTATCTTTCAGCTGGGAACAAGTTATTTAACTCCAACTGGTGCAATGAGTTGCTTCTCATTTCCTAAACAACCATGTGGAAAGACGCATCCTGTGGTTGTGGAAAAGATGTTAGTCTGTTTGAGAAGGGTCAAATCATTGGCATCAAGCAGAGAAAACATCTAAGGAGATTGATGCAGAAACTACTAAAATTGGGTTAAGAACTGTCCAACGCATTATTAAAAACTGGAAGGATAGTGGGGACCCATCGTCTTCCAGGAAGAAATGTGGCCGGAAAAAAATCCTGAATGATCGTGATCAGCGATCACTAAAACGTGTGGTGAGATCAAATGGAAGAAAAACAACAGTAGAACTCAGGGCTATGTTTAATAGTGAAAGTAAGAGCATTTCCACACGCACAATGAGAAGGGAACTCAAGGGATTGGGACTGAACAGCTGTGTAGCTTTAAGAAAACCACTAATCAGTGAGGCTAACCATAAAAAAAGGCTTCACTTTGCTAGGGAGCATAAAGATTGGACTCTGGAGCCATGGAAGAAGGTCATGTGGTCTGATGAGTCCAGATTTACCCTGTTCCAGAGTGATGGGCGCATCAGGGTAAGAAGAGAGGCAGGTGAAGTGATGCACCCATCATGCCTAGTGCCTACTGTACAAGCCTGTGGGGGCAGTGTTATGATCTGGGGTTACTGCAGTTGCTCAGGTTCAGCAACACTATGTGCTCAAAGAATGAGGTCAGCTGACTACCTGAAGATACTGAATGAGCAGGTTATTCCATCAATGGATTTTTTCTTCCCTGATGGCACGGGCATATGCCAGGATTCATTGGGCTCAAATAGTGAAAGAGTGGTTCAGGGAGCATGAGACATCATTTTCACACATGGATTGCCCTCCACAGAGTCCAGACCTTAACCCCATTGAGAATCTTTGGGATGTTCTGGAGAAGACTTTGTGCAGCGGTCAGACTCTACCATCATCAATGCAAGATCTTGGTGAAAAACTAATGCAACACTGGATGGAAATAAATCTTGTGACATTGCAGAAGCTTATCGAAACAATGCCACAGTGAATGCGTGCTGTAATCAAAGCTAAAGGCGGTCCAACCAAATATGAGAGTGTATGACCTTTTCTTTGGTGGTGACTTTTTTTGGCCAGGCAGTGTATTTCTTCCTGAGATCCACTTAGAAATCCTGGCCCCTGTTGGGATCAGGATAATTCTTCTTGGGCTTTTTTGTTGTTTTGTTATGTTTTGTTTTTTTGGACGGATGTTATCCAAATCCTCTTTCAAAATCTCGAAGAACAGAAAAAGTTTTTATCCAGATTAAATTTAGATATCCCTTCCTTCCCCTGTTAACACACCATGTTCAAAATTTGATCTGATGGACCGATCAGATCGTCTTTGAACAACTGTCCCATCAAGATACAGAATCAGGAGACAGAAAGAAGGATCAGAACCAGGAGACAGAGCAAAGACAAGTGAACATCAGCAGAACTCCACAGTCCCCGTGGTTCCCGTTATCTCCTGACTTAAACCTGAGCTCGGTCACTTGTGAGGAAACATGCTTTTTATAGGAGGAAGAAACAGCCTCCGGCCTGAGTGAACAGATTTAAAGGGTCTCACCAGCCCGCCCCACACTGGTGTCCTAGTGGTACTCAGCATAGTGTCTTTCCGGAAAACAGCGTCCATGAAGCCACAGACCACACACAGACCGGCGCAGGCGATCTGGACCATCCCGAGGATCAGCACGCTCCTCTGGTTGAAAATGAAGTACCTGTACCGGTCCATCTCCGGGACCCACAGGGGAGTCCTGGGTCTGTGAGTGTGTCCGGTCAGACCTGAGTCAAACTGCAGCCCAGTCTCTGGGTTTCTTGGTTTTCCCAGTTTAACTTCTTTCTAAAGGGAAAACCATGAGCTCCACTGCTGAGAGCTGCTGCTGATGATCTTCAGCTACAGGATCTGAAAGTGTCCCCCCTGAGAGGCGCAGACTTTCAGAGCCTTCTCCGGCGGCGGGAATGTGTTCCGGGATGAAGGTTCAGCAGGTTGGTTTATTCATTAACCTGGATGGGGAGGAGCGGGGACTTTCCTCCCTGAGTTTGGACTCTCAGGCAGCCCTGCACTATAACTACACATTTTAGCTCCATGATAGGCTGTATGGAGGACTGAAAGTGCCAAAATGAAAAATAAAATCAAGCAAGTCATTTAAAGTTTCATTAATCGTTTAAATTAAGATAAACCAACAAACAAATGTAATGAAACAAACGTGTCATTTAAATGTGCCAGTCAGTATTTAGAATTAGTAATAATAAAATAAATGAATGATTTTAAAAGTAAAGAATTAGAATTATATTTAAAGAATAATTTCAAGTGTTCATTCATTCCATGTAAAAACACATCTTCTAATTTCACTGTTTATTTATGTATTTCACCATTTGTTTAATTATTTCATGGTTCCTGCTCCAGAAGTGCATTGTGAGATTATTTTTTCTGTCATCCTCCCCAATCAAACTCAGTGTGCGGGACTTATGCTGGTCATGTCACAACCCCTGCAATGGTCTGCAAAGCTGCCAGGCGAGGCAGTGGGACTTTCAAAAGCCAGGCACCCTGGTTCTTATGTGTGCTGCAGCTCAGAGAGGGGGTGCTGGGGGGCTTCTACAAAGTTTGCGAACACTCTTTGGTCAATACTTTGGTCAGAGAAAGCAGAAATAACTCCATAAACGTCAACAAATCCCTGTTCTCTCTGTGCTCTGCAAGCCGAATGTTCAGGATCCCAGATTCCAGTGACAACATGATCCGCCTGGTCTCAAATATCTGTTATCAACTCTCAGGAGAGCTCGAAACTCCCTTTTCTGGCAACCCTGCAGACCAGAGCAGTGGTTTGTGATGTGCCCAGCGTTAGTCCCGCCCTCAGAGTTTGATGGGAAAGGATGACAGATAAATTATTACATGCCGCATTACCAGAGCAGGAACCATGAAATAGTTAAATTAATAGTGAAATAATCAAATAAATAGTGAAACAATCAAATAAATAGTGAATTAAGTAGATGTGTTTCTACATGGAATTCATGTACATTTTGAATAATGTTAACATTTATTTAATTATTCATTTTATTTTTCATGTATTTATTGCCAATTATAAATAATTAATAACAGATTTAATGAATAATGTACTTATGTAATAACATATAGATTTATAGCTATCTATCTATCTATTTATCCATCTATCTATCTATCCATCAATCCATCAATCCATCTATAATATTTTGGCACCTTTCATACTCCATAAGGCTGTCTAGGTGTTTGACAGACAATTTAAGTCTTCATAACAAAAGAAGTCAGATCTTCACAACTTCTGCAAACACATTAAAAAGTACAGTGTAATAGACTTTGTCACGGAGTAACAGAGGAAGTGTTCAAACCCCCTGGAAATAGATGATATGAAATAATACCGTGACTGGGATTCCCAGAATTTAGCTTCTTGAATGCACCTAATGAAAATGAAAACTACTAAAATTTCATAAAGGTCGGCCTATGGGCCAAGTTTAGACTTTTCTGACACGATTTCTGAAGTCAATTTCTCAGGGTGACCCCAATCTTTCAGTGTCTGGCTGTAGAGTACTTTCTTGCAGTTTCATCAAACAGGCTGTCAAAGTGTGACAGCTTACCTGTCAGAACTTAACTGATCTGGAGACACCTCTTCAAAAAGCACTGAATGAAGTCCACTCCAGATATAACCAGACCACAGGACACAACCACGTTGGAGACGAATAGCAGCTCTAAAAGAAAGCAGCAGTGTGCCACAAAGATGGCCTCTGAGTGGGCTATAGAAATGAGTGGATAAGGCCTGTGAATCTGCTTCTCATCTGTAAGCTTTATTTGGAAGAGTATGAGGACAGAGAGTACAGTTAAAAAAGTGAAACAGGTTTGCCGTAGGTCTTCTTCTTATCAGTATTAGCCAAAATGCTGTCAATCAGTCTCAGTCAATGCAGTGCTAGAGCAACTTCAGAAAAAATAAATATCTGAGGCAGAGACAATGAAGGCCTTCTCTATGTCAGGTACATAAATGAATAAGATGTATGGAGTGAGTGAAAGCGCTGCGCAGTGAAGGATAAGGTGTGACTGGAGGGTTAATAAATAGAGCCAGCTGACAGAGAGTCAACAGAAGTGACAGCTTAAGGGACTGTAACAGTTTTTAGCATAGCACCAAACTTTTCATCAGGATTTACATTTCCATGTGCGAAGAAAACAACAGGGATCAAATCAGTCAGTCCACCTCCAGCCCAAAAAGGAGCCAAAATTTTTCACTTTGTTGCATAGTCCATACACCACCCAGGCCTCCTTGTAGGCCAACCTGTGGAGTATACCAGTGCCATGAGGCTGCAGGCATCCTTCCAAGAGACTGCACAGGTCCAGGGGGTTTCAGTGTGCGCTGGGAGCTGCCTGTCTCTGCTGGAAGGTCTTCAGCTCCAATTTGTACCAGTCGGGAGCCTCAGGGCCATTTTTCCCCATAGCCCCGTGGTCATAACCATAAGCCACTGTCAGCTCCTCATCTTTCAGCACGGGCTGCAAAGTACGGATGCACTTGATGGGTCCGAACCGAGGGTGGACGAACCTGCACAAATTAGGGATGAAAACAGATTAGCATTCAATCAATCAATCACTAAGTCAATCTTTATTTATATAGCGCCAAATCATAACAAACGTTATCTCAAGACACTTCACAAAACATGGTTGATACCTGTTAATGTTTGATTACTTAATTATTTCATTTTATTAACAGAGACCAAACATCAAGACAGGATAAGGAATCTTATCTCATCTTGATCCACCATGAGTGTAGCACTTTACAGCAGCTTTTAGTTAGTTACAGTGGCAAGAAAAACTTCCCTTTAACGGGCAGAAACCTCGGACAGAACCAGACTCATGTTAGACAGACATCTGCCTCCACTGTGTTGGGGTGAGAGAGAGAGAGAGAGAGAGAGAGAGAGAGCATTCAAAGACACCAAGCTGTGTCCTGTCAGTGTTTTGTCTCAGTGACATTTTACGAAGCCAAACTGAGAGCATGTTCATGAATAATCTAGTGGCTAAGAAATCATCTGAATACAAGACTAACCAACCAGTTTGGCTCAAATAATCCCTCCCAGGGTTTGGAGCTTCTGACTTTGAGCAGTCAGATGTTTAGGGAATAACAAACCCTGGATGAGTAGGGACGTTACACTGCTTCAGCCTTATTGAAGATGCTGTTTGCAGCTTCAGCTCTACATTCAACACCATCGTCTGGAGCAGGATTGTGAGCAGACTGTTGGAGCAGGGTGTCACTGACTACAGTGGGTCCTCCTCAAGAGTCAAATAACTTAGAGCAGAACCAGAAGCCTGTGGATCTGTAGGCCTTGTGGAAACTGTCGAGCTGTGTATTTTGGATGATAATTTTCATTGAGATGTTTTAATCTACTGAAATGACTACTTAAAGAAACCTGACTCTACAGTGGAGTTCTGGAAAACACAGCATCTTCCATGTAAACCAGTGACAGAGAGACCCTCTGACAAGGGTGAGCTGATGGCCCCGCTCACACAGACGTATGATGATCCCAGTCCGGCACAAAGGGAGCAGAAAGAGAATGACAACAGCTCCACCATTGTTTAAAACGTCCTCAGAAAAAGTCCAGGTGCTCCAAGTGTGTTCACGTGTTCACTCAAAGCTTCTTCTTTCTTAGTACTCTGATGAATAACTGCTGTCTGAGCAGACCCATGGTGTACTCCTGTGGTCTGTGTCTCATTGGACAGTTCGTGTGACAGTAGTTAGTCTGTTGTCATGGTGAGATGAGACTGGATGTCGGGATGAGATCTAGGGACCAGCAGACTGTCCACGAATTGAACACCACCAAAACAAAAGAACTGATCCTGGACTTCAGGAGGAAGAAGACAGTGACCAAAGACCTGGCCTGTGTGGAGCAGGTCCACACTTCAGATTCCTGAGGACCTACATTAGCCCTCCTGGGCATGAAACACCACAGCACCAGCAGACAGGCCAAGCAGAGGCTCCACTTTAAGAGAGGAGAAGATAGTTGGCTGCTTAACCTCCCTTGGGTGCGCCTCATTTGCACTTACTTCCATCCTTCCTTCCTCCACTTGTGTCGTTCCGTTGCGTCTTAATCCCGCCCAACAGAGTTGTATGAGAGAGACATGAGGAAATGAAGAGAGGAGTGAGGAAACGAGGAGATTTGTAGGGCAAATTAAAACGCCCTTTCCTTCAGGGCGTTTCATGACACAAGGTCTTTCAGTGATGACAGCATCAGCTGATCAGGATCATCTGTCATTCAGCTCCAACAGCTGTTTGTGTGTCTGCACATGTGCTGTGATAACTCATAAAGTATAAACAGTAACAGAGCTTTATCCTATTTTTTGCCTGTTTCACAAACACTTTCACATGAAAAAATGCGCTCTGTTTATTCTGTCTCCAGTTAAGAAGCGCATGTTCGCTTTGGGGGTAAAATGCATCATTGTGGGATTATCCAGAGTGTATCTGACTGTGAACTCTGACACTGATTAATATAACCTATGTGGACACTAGGAAAATTAGATTTCAGGGTAAAACAGAAACCATGTTTTCTTTTCAAACCTCCTGCTCATGAATAATACTTCATAAACTGAAATGTAACATGTTTTTGTCCTGACTGACTTTTTCTCTGACTTAAAGTCTCTTTGTAAAGAAAGAGAAGTTTCAGGAAAAAATAGGGTAAAAAACTTATCATGGATAAAAAATTTTACTCTATTTTATATAACTATCTGAATTATTGGATGATGAATCTGTTACAGTTATAAAAACTCAGTATTGATCTGTTTTATTGGTTTAATGACAGTTTTGATCAGCGTTTATTGCTTCAAACTCACATCAAACATGTTTTTAATCCCAGCTTTCTGACCTGTTTCAGATTTATCCTCAGAGACTGTTTTCAGCTCTGTCTTTTCTCTATCATTTAACTCCGCTGACGTGAAACGTCAGAGAAAGTTTCTGACCCAGGGCACTGTCCAATCAGAGACCATCATCCCATGAGGGGGCGTGTCTGTCAGTGTAAAGACTTCTGAGAAGGCAGTTCTCGTGTTTCTTTGATTATCTCTCCTCCGATCAGTCTCCTCCATCCTCTCTTCTCTCCCCTCCGAGCAAATTAAGCCAATTGGGACAGTCTTCAATATGGTAACTCCAGAACTACTTCCAGTGTCGCGGAGGAGAGAGGACAGAGGAGACATCATTTAAGGCAAATGAGATGCAGCCCAGGAAAGCAGAGTTACCTCTCATCATGGGAGCTGCATTCCTAATTTGGTTGGGCTTTTTGCATTTTGCTTTTGCACTTTGTACTGTCATCTGCTGGTCTGGCATACTTTCTCCAGCTGTGGAGAATTTCTGCCCTCCTCTTCTTCCTCACCTGATTCACTGCTGCTGGAGTGGGAGGAGTTTCAGGACATGTGAAGCAGCCAGCTCATCTGTGACAGACCAGAAGCATGGAGCTGGCCCAGAGGATGGGGATCATCCTCTTCTTGATGATGGGCTAAGTTTTATTATATTTCTATTTTCAGACTACTGGGCTTTGTTATATTTGATGAAAAATACAATGATCCATTGTTTCCCTTTTACCTTTGTCAGAAAACCTGTTCAAATCATTGAAATGAAGCCTGAGACTTGAATCTTGCCTCTTGCTCATCTGTTCTTCCAAACAGCTCACTGGGTTGGTCAGGTTGGTTTTCCCTCAGCATTTTCAGCCAAGTTTTTCAACCACAGAGAGAAGGTTTTAGTATGAACGGCACACTGCATTTACATGACACCTCTCTCCCTCGCTGGTCTCTTTGTGATGTGTGCCTTGTGTTTTGGTTTGTACATGTTTTCTCCTACTGATACATGCTAACTGTATAGTGATCATGTCTGAAGAAGCCCCCCACCCTCAGTAAATCCATAGTGACTGACTGTCAGTGCCAGGTCTTTGAATCCTGAATCTTTGAACCAATTGTCCAGTCATTTCTCCTCTCTTCTAGCTACTCACGGGTCATATTTGCAGTTGGGGGTAAACGAGTGGTTCGCCTTGTGACCCAGAGACGCACAGTATCTTTCTGTCAGGTTGAAC
This sequence comes from Thalassoma bifasciatum, assembly GCA_008086565.1. Lineage (NCBI taxonomy): Eukaryota > Metazoa > Chordata > Actinopteri > Labriformes > Labridae > Thalassoma > Thalassoma bifasciatum. The sequence continues at coordinate 85,600 of RPOG01002341.1, forward strand.
GGTGGTGGGACGTCGATCACAGTGTCTTCATCCAAGGAGATTGTGTTTCCATTCAGTGCCCAGTCCCTGCTGTCCACCTGGGGGTGCCAACAGACAGCATAGATTCAGCATACAGCCTCTCATAGAGCTTATACCGACTCAACTGAGAGAGCAACTCTCATGCCCCGCTCTATCTACTGACGTTTTGTGGAGAAAAACACGAGCAAAGTCGATCGTATGCGCAAATCTGATCCACTAACAGAGTGAAGATGTGGTTTGTGTCTATCAGGAGCCAAACAGCGTGATTCATATAGAGTCTCCTTCATGAATGTTCATCTTTGTAGAGCTGACAGACTGAGCACATTATGATCATGTCAGCAGTAAAATAGAAGGTGAACTAAGACACAGAATTAAAGTAAGATCACGGCTCTTTTGTTACTTCACAGGTGTTTCCTTTGTGCTGATGAAAAGACTTAAACATCTGTGTTGAATTTCTGAGACAATGTAACAGTGATGGTGAACAATCAAAGCAGTTTTATCTGAGTGATTAAGTCCAAGATCAAAATAAATCTCAGCTGAGTCTTGACTCCTGAAGTGTCATTTTTATCACAAGAACACAGAAGACTGGCTGATTTCTGCTGTGCAGCTGATATCTAGTGCACACCAGGAGGTTTATCTAGATTTGATATTGACTGTAGTTTCTCTGAGGAAAATACAGGAGGAGGAGGAGGCGGAGCAAAAGGCAGACGTGGTTGCATCACTTTGTTCTGGTGTGTGTGGTGACGTTTCTACAGGCTTTATTTCAAAACAGCTTACTTCAGGAGAGATTATCAGAAAAAGGGAGCTAGTGAATAGAGGAGATGTATTTCTTAAATACTAGGGGGTGTTGAAGACACGCCTGGGGACCTATATTTTCGTTAGTAACCCATATAAAAGTGGACTTTGCATCACAGGGCACCTCTAAGATTTTGATCAGGGGTGTATCATTAGGAGTGGTGTGTTATATCTGAATGTGCAGCGTGTAGTAAGATCAGGAGCAGTGTCTTATTTTCAGTCACAGTATTTAATATTCAAAGGGACAGTGTATAGTATTTAGAGGCACAGTTAGTACTATTTAAAGGTACAGTGTACAGCAGCTCTAATCAATTAATGGCCCATAGACCACATGCGGCTGAAAAAGCAACCCCCAAATGGCCTGAAAGCAACTGGGAAGTGATTGTAACCTTGGTTCAGCAAGTTAAACATCTTTTATCGGCACTGATAAATTCTTGAAAAAATTCCAACCTGCAAACATGAAATACAACACTCATCATTACAAAGCTTCTACCCCACAATGCAGTGTTGTTGAGTTGGCACATTTGGAAAAGTTTACAATGGCAGTTCTGAACAGGAAAAACGGCATATCTTTATCTCTCCTAAAGCAAAAAAAAACCCAAAGGAAATCGGCAATTTAATCGTGTATTGACTGACAAGTATGAACTTATTTCATCACCAAGACTGACTGCAAAACCAATGTGTTTTCTCTGCAATTAATGCCCTGCAGTGCTGAGAGATTATGTCTGAACCATGTCCTTTTGGATGTGGCAATTGTTTAATAAACATCCAGGGTGTTTGTTAACGTATCTGTTTTTCTGAGGAAAGGTTAACTTAATGTCCTCTAAATTTGTTCGGCCTCACTCATGTCCCTAGTCTGAAAATACAGCCTGACCAAATATCAAACTGAATTGCCCTAGTGTACATTATTATCAGGAGTAATGTGTACTGTTAAAAGGTACAGTGTGTAGTGTTATCAAAAGCAGTATGGTATTTTAAGGAAAATATGTATTTTTATCAGGAGCAAACTGTGATATTTACAAGAACAGTGTTTAGAATCTAGAGGTAAATTTAGTAACATTTGGAGGTACAGTGTTTTATACCACTACTGTACGAATACTGGTACTAGGGTCAATGATGTGACGTCCCTTTTTTTGTGTCCGAGTGCAATATTTCCTTCCATCATGAATTGAGTATTTCATCACATGTATTTCTTTATTCTATGAAACCTGTGTTATTTGAACACACCTTTGAACTATTAAAATATAACATGTTTTTTTGTGTTATGGTTCCTCAAACCCCAAAAATGTCAGGTGGTGCAACCGTCCTGACAAGTATCCACAGTAATTAAACTCTAAAAATTAGTTATTGTTAATTGAAATTTAAAACACAGTGGCATTATTTTATGCTTGAACCTTTTTAAATAAAACATTCTTTGCGAATAAAAAGAATTTTAAAGCTGTTGAGAAATGTAAAAAACTTTTGTCCCGTAATTTTCACCTTGTCAAATGTCAGGGTGGTGCAACTGTAACATTAGACTTTTATTTTAAAGTGAAGAGAATAAAACAGGAAACAGGAAACTGCATCAGCCAGAGGAGCCCAAATGACATTTGTGACCAAGTGGAAAAGTTTGTAGATTTCTCTGAAATACTGATAAAAAAGGTTTTTTCACTTCATTGGTGACTGGANTATTTGAACACATCTTTAAACTATTAAAATATAACATGTTTTTTTGTGTTTTGGTTCCTCAAACCCCCAAAATGTCAGGTGGTGCAACCGTCCTGACAAGTATCCACAGTAATTAAACTCTAAAAATTGAATGTCAGTTATTGTAAATGGAAATTAAAAATACAGTGGCATTATTTTATGCTTGAACCTTTTTAAATAAAACATTCTTTGCGAATAAAAAGAATTTTAAAGCTGTTGAGAAATGTAAAAAACTTTTGTCCCGTAATTTTCACCTTGTCAAATGTCAGGGTGGTGCAACCGTAACAGTAGACTTTTATTTTAAAGTGAAGAGAATAAAACAGGAAACAGGAAACTGCATCAGCCAGAGGAGCCCAAATGACATTTGTGACCAAGTGGAAAAGTTTGTAGATTTCTCTGAAATACTGATAAAAAAGGTTTTTTCACTTCATTGGTGACTGGAACAATTTCCATGTCAGGTGGAACAACCAATGTAATAATGTGAAATGTTATTTTAACATCAAATTATTTATCTTATTCACAAATAAAAGAAATGAAACACACAAAATGAAAATGTATGAGTCACTACAGACACTTGAGAGATACTTGCCAATAATTTCACACAGAAAAAATAACAGGAACATATAAATATATTTTCAGATATTTGGTTGCACCACCTGACATTTTTGGGTGCTCAAATTAAAAATACAAAAAAATTATGAACCTTAAAACTTTGAAATGTTGGTCAACTACTGAAATCTGTTAGAAAACATAATTCTTCACTCAGAAATATGTTTTTATCCATTTTCAAAGAACTTTTTAAAAATAAGTTTTTAGACCCTCTTTTTGTCATTGGCCCACTACTATTGCACAGACAAGACAAACTAAACACTACCTCACACATATTGACACTTACACAACTAGGTGCTTAAGAATATCTGTTTCCTCTGATACTTCAACAGCTGATGGCAAACGGGGGGACGGATGGAGAAATGTAGTGTGTTGCAGGTGTGGCATACCTCAGAGTGTGTGATGCGTACACCGTTATAAAAAGCCATCACAGTGTTGGCCTCAGCATCCATCTTGGCAAAGAGCCCCTGACCTGCTCCTCTGATCACGGAATCTGCCACAAACACCCTGAAAGAGAATCAACAGAGAAATGATGAAGAGGTTACTTCTGTTTGTGACTTTGATCATGATCCTGGTGCTGATTTGAAGATTTTGAACATCATGCATCCCACAACCAGGGTCTACTCACATTTTGCTCTCATAGGGGTCAGGTAGCAGAGTGTTGGTGGTGATGCAGGTGGAAGTGGACTTGTCATACGAGTACACCGGACCTGTAAATAGAGGGTGTTATACTAACTTCTTGTTGGTTGACACTAACCTGACTCAATCAATTTGGAAAAAGTTTGTCTAATTAAGACCTTTCTATTAACTGAGTTCCCAGTGGGGCGCCGGCGAGCCATTTGTTATCCCTCTGACGTCATCAAAGTATAAACAGTAACACCTTCCTTAAACACTAGAATGCAATACAATGTAAGAAAGTTTAGATTCTACACATTTCAGACACTAAGTCTGTTTTACAGTTTGCTCGAGCAACAAACGTAAATAGAGAAAGAATCACTCATATGGCGATAAAAACATCTCGGACGTCTCACCTCTATTGGGGTTCTAAAGTCACGTCTGAGGCCTGCACCTCGAATATTAACTCTCCTTTCCACCAGAGGAATCCAGAGTTCAAACATATCAAAAGTTTTGTTTCATCAAATTATTCCAAGTGGTGAAATTTCTCCTGTAAAGTCCGTTGTTTGTCTGTCTGTTGTGTCCGTTCTCATCAATAACAGCAGCTTCACAGTCTTAGAGCATTTCCCCCTTGATGTGAATCTTGCAAAGCTTGGCATATTTTATTTCCTTGGACTTCTGGCTACAAGAAAGAATTGTCCCCATCTTGATACACAGAGATATGATGCCAGGAGAGCCTTATTTATACAACAACTGCTCTCTGCTTGAGAGGCTGTAAGTGTTAGCTCACACTGCGTAAATCCAAGCTAACAGCCTCATTTATCGGCTATCAGCTCTGTCAAACACTCGTACAGTAGCCTACTGGCTACTGCCGTTCACACGAAGCCTGCCGTAGCTTGATAGACTGCCAAAATATCAATGTTTCTGTCACACGTAATCCTTCATATTCATGTACAGAACAGGAGCAGTACAATCTGTGACCAGGAGCAATAATTTCACAACTTTTAGTAGGGCTGCACGATAACTATTGGGCCGATAACACGGAATTATGACGTCATTCCGATAAGTTCAATATCATGACAAATAGCCCCGATAACGTATGTATTTCTGTCAGCATGGCAGTGCCTCGCTCCCACTACGATACCTGAATGGCATGCAGTGAATGCTGCATTCAAGTGACGCTAGCATAATCAGAAAAAATCATTCTCACTGGGAAAAATCCAGAATACCCCATCATGTCACAAAAGAACTCGTTAACTCGGTCATAGTTTTGGTAGCTGCTGACTTGAATTGATATTCGCAGTGTTTTCCACGTTACACATAAAAAAATAGAAACATAAACTTAAAAGGCCGCAAGAACGACTAGCAAACGAGGGTCGGGGGAATTTACTTTACACCTTGAATGCAGCATGTAGCACAGCGTGCTTACCAAAACAGAGACCATGGCGTCGATTGTGTGGGAGTTTTTCAAAGTTTCCGAAGAAGACAGTTCGCTGGTGGTTTGTAACAAGTGTTCCAAGCAATTTCCACGGGAAGGGAGAAGTAGCACAAGCTTTAATACCTCAAACCTGATCAGCCACCTGAAACGTAATCATCGCTATGAGGACGCCCGGGCTGCTAGTGACGCTAACCTGAGATAAAAGCACAACTCAACCTCATTTACTTTAATTAAAGGTTTTCATTTGAATGGGACAACAAGACAAAATCCTTTAAATTTATTCTTTGTGACTATGGAGTGCACTTTTTCAGTTTGTTTACATAGACAAGTCTAACTTAGGTCAGTACATTATGCACACTGCATTATTTTTTTATTGCCATTGAGGAATGCAATGGTGTTGGTGCATTAATTTTCTCTGTATACTTATTTTATTGTAAACTTCTCGAATGCACTTTTTCAGTTTGTAATCCTGATGCATGTATTTGCATCAGTTCAAGGGGCCTTTGTTTTTTTATGTCAGTCAGATATCAACTAGTTTGTTTGATAGCTTTAAGAAAATGTTTGAGAGGCTTGCCAATAGTTTTCTTTTGAAAAAATAAATATCTCTTTATTTAAAGAGTCAAAACTGTTTTTGGTTTTGTTCATTCTATTAATGTCATGATCTTAGGTATATGTGTTATTGGTTATCGGTATCGGCCTTTAGGAGCTTAAAATTATCGGTTATCGGTATCAGTTTTAAAAAACAGTTATCGAGCATCCCTAACTTTTAGTGAACCTTTTCACAGAGAGAACAACGTTGACGACAAAGAAGACGCAGAGCTCTGAAACAGCTGTTCTGTTTGCATGATATCGTCACACTAAACTGTGATGAATGAGAGCGAATTTGCTGGTGTTTGGTCACCTGAGATTAAAAACTGTGTAACTCCTACAAAGTTTAAGCTTTAAATGAGGGGTCACTAGGGCTGGGCAGTATGACCAAAAATTGATATCACGGTATATTAAAATTATACCCGTATCAAGGTATTTGATGGTAATTTTTTCTTTTTTTTTCATGCATGGCTGGGTCTTACACTCATTTTCTAATCATTTAGAAAATGATAACTGCAGTAAATTGGCTTAGAATGACACATTTACTGTCATGAGGAGTGAATATTGCAGAAGAATATTAAGTAACATTCTGTCCAGACTATATTACACTATTATTAACACATACATAGAACCTTTTATTGCACAAGTTTTGCAACATGACAAAACAACTTATCAAGTTGCACAACCGTTTTACAGTCCTGCTTCTTAAAAAAGTTGAAGAGAATATGCCTGCAAAAATTGTGAGAAGAACAAAACAGGCCATGGAAATGTGAACTAAGATTGTCGTCAGTCAGAGGTGATGAAGTGATGCATATATTCATTACAGGAAAGATCGAGCGGGACATGAAGTGGTACCCGGAAACCATCATAAATGAGGCTGTGACTTTCAAAATAAAACAAACCGTGTCAAATATGGATCGTATTTAACTTGACTACGGACAAAATGAGTGGAGAAACGCCAGGAGCCAACAGGTTTCAGGTTTTACCATGGCCAACTGAAGAGAAGAGAAGAGCCATTTTATCTCTCTAAATAGATTCTACAGCTCAACATGAATGAAGAGACTAATCTGAGAAGCTCCTGAACTACTAAATCTCACGACAACAACTGTCAGCCCTGCTGCTCAGTGAACGTACGGGCACTGAACGCAGACGGATGCAGTTTATTTCAGGTGTTAGACATGCACATTCAACACGTTCATGCGCAACACTGCTGTGTCATTTCCTCCATCCATGTTGTTGACTGCTGTGCTCTCATGTTAGCATCACATGTTGCTTGTTTGGTGCAACTGCAAAACAGTCCCCCTTTCAAGCAATCTCCCACGGTGCGACGTTCTGCCGCTCTATGCTCCCAACGTTTTGTAAGCACGCACCAGAGTTGGGGTATATGAGAAATTCATATCATGAAGAAAAAAAACACCGGTATTCGGGGTCACTGATGAATTATGACCTTACGGTTCTACACTTACAAGCTCAGAAATGTTGCATGGTAAATAAGCCAGAATTGGGTGGTAACTAAGGGGTTAAAAAACCTGTGCTCACTGTTAGGTGTGATTTCAAAGCGTGGCCTCCCACTCTTGGAGATCAGGGTAGCACAGCAAGCCTTTATCAGCTCTCCATCCACAAAGCTCCCGTAGAGAGCTGTGAGTCCATCAGGGTAGATGTATGCCACAGATTCACCGGTCAAGTCCCCGTCATCATTCACCTCCCCAGACACACAGCCTCCATCCTAGACTCAGTGGACAGTACACACCAACACGCACAACATACACACACATAGTTATCACATTTTTTTTTTTTTCGCTCCAACAAACTGACAGAACATGACTGATTACCAAAGTATTTTTGTGTTTCTGTTATTGTCTTCAATCCAAATGAAATTTTCAATGCTCAAATTTTAATATTTACTTTTGTCCATATTTTTAAATGGCCTGTTTTATTAAAAAAAAGCAAGAAAAAGCACACTATTATCGTGATTACTGTTGGGCCGATACTTATACTATATCGGTATCGGGTGCCAATCTGAAGTAATTTACGGATCGGCAAGTATCGGAGCATGAGGCATTAGATCCGATCCGATATTAAACAAATAGCGGCCTGTGCTGCAGCCTGCAGCGTTCCTTCACTCGCACACTGCATTTGCAGGAGGCGTAGTCTTAACATGGTGACGCACATATACAGCACCGTGCAAGCACGCTGGCAGAACAGAGGGAGGAGGGGTGTTTAGGTTGTGAGCGGCGCAGCATGGCTTCTCAAGTGTGGAATTTCTTTTCAGTTGAGACGCCAAAAAGTAGCCACGCAAAGTGCAATGTGTGTGAAACAATGGTTCCGAGGGGTGGAAAGAGCGTTTCGACGTACAACACCACCAATTCGATCAAGCATCTAAAAAGTAAGCACACGAAAGAACACGGGAGCTGATAGAACTCCTAAACAACAACACACACAGCAGAGGATCGAGGCTTCTTTCAGAAAGTGTGAAAAACTTCCAGGTGACTGCCATGTATGTTCAAGTTGCATGTAGTCCTAGAACATACAATGCCATTCAGGGGTGTAACAGTTACCGGTGTTACGGTAAACCCTGGTGAAAATGCTGACGGTGTCAATTACCATCGTCATGTCAAAAACAGCTGCGCTGAGCTCCGCTCTTGTCAGTCAGAGCGTTCACTCAGTGCGCGCCACTGAGCGTCTGGAGACGCAGCTACAACTGTTTCACTGCGAGACCGTTTTTGTCCGACTGTACTGCAGAAACACACTCTGCAGAGCAGATCACACCAAACAGGAAAAAGCTTCGAAACAAACAAAGCATCCAATCATTTCAAAATAAAACACCATGTTTCTGCTGACTACATTAGTTATTCTCAAGTGTCTGCTCAAGTTGGGGGCAGGAACATGGTGTTTTATTTTGAAATGATCGGATGCTTTGTTTCATTTTTTTTCCTGTTTGGTGTGATCTGCTCTGCAGAACGTGTTTCTGTGGTACAGTCTGGTGAAAACAGCTGTTTACATGCTGAACTCTTGTTCCTATGATGTTAATAATTACACTTTTGATAAGGTTTTGCCTATAATTTTGAAATATAATCAATACTCTTGGATTGTTTTCAACTATTTCAGTTTGTTTAGGTCTGTCAGTGCTTTCTGAACATATTGAACACATTTTTAAAAATACTGTGATAATACCGAAAACCGTGGTAATTTTGGTCACAATAACTGCGAGCTCAAATTTTCATACCGTGACAATGCCATTACATATTGCACTCAGGTTGTTGCAACGCTATTTAACGAATGGCTTGAAATTGAGAATTTTTTTGTTTGTTGTGTTTTACTTCTTTATACAGTCAATGGATTTACTATGTTGCCTACTGTATCGGTATGTATTGGGTATCGGCACAATTTAATTTTAAAATATCGGATCGGAATGTAAAAAAAGTGTATCGGCCCATCTCTAATTGTGATTTAATTGCCAAATATCAAACAATAACTGTCATTTCTGATCATAAAAATGTGTTTCACGGGCTGTTTGTTATTCTTGATTGATGTCTGGCTTCTGAAGTTGTGCAGTGATTCCTTTCTCTCATAACAGGGTGCTTCAGTGAAAGACAGCCAGTTGTGTGACACTGAACCATCGTCATTCCGGTTATAGTTTCGAGGATATGCTTGACATCACAGGAAAATGACCTCCGACTGAATAAGCTGAATAAAAAGTTAAACCTGAACACAGCTGTTGTGCTGCAGCAAGCACTGTGTGAACTCACAGAGTAGTAGACCCAACACTCGCCACAACGGTTGTTGTCTTTGTACTGGCCCTTAAACACCAGACGACCCTCTGCATCAAACTCCTGAGCGGGTCCATTCAGCTCGCCATCCACGTACGTTCCATGGAGGACGCCGCCCTCTTCGTATCTGTACACCCCCTGACCCTGCAAAGCATCATCAACGTAGAAACCCTCCAGGGTGCTGTGGAAACACACGAAAACACACAACACACAAGAGAGCTTCCGTGAAAACTGAAATGCTCATTATCCTTTAATCCTCCTGTGAATAAGAGCTCCATTCACACTCAGGACTGGAGGAACTTTAGAAAACCAAATATGATGAGGTTGGAGATATGCACCCATATTATAGGTATATGGGCATAGCATGCTAACACTCTGTGTGAAAGCTAGCATAGCATTATGCCACTGTGGGTGTGCAAGTTAGCATAGCATGCTAACACTCTGTGTGAGTTAGCATAGCATGATATCACTCTGTGTGTCAAAGTAAACAGCATGTTAGCAGTATGTCTGTGTAAGTAGGCAAATTAAAACACTTGTGTTGCAGTTTGTTTGTTTGTTTTTGTTTCATTTTTTTTTCAGTAATTTTTGAGCCACATCAATGGTTAACTGCTCTTTGTGATGTGCATGTGTAGAGGGCCTAGAAATATCCAGGCCCTGAATGTTCTAGAAAAAGCTCAGAGGTCATTTGTTAAAGAGTATTTGTTCAGGTCATAAAGAATGTCAGTCTCCATACTGCAGATACAGGACTTAAACCACATTTGCAAACATTCCAATTGATAAAAACGCCCCAAAGACTTCTACACTCAGTGTTTAGTTTTAAAGATTAAAAAGGTTTAGGACTGTTAGAACTCCTCAGGACAACCTAAATGTCTTCTGATATTCTGAAATCTCATCATCTCTTTGCCCCTCAGAAAGTTTCTTTATTTTGTAGCACATAATTTCAAATGGAAATCTCCTTGTGATTTGAAAATAAGTGCACTGCTTTTCGTGCGTTGGAAATGTACCACCAGTTGATAAGAAATGGGATTGTGCCAGTGGTATCAGTCTGCAAACACAGAGGTCACAGTTTCAGGCCTGAAGCTCTCTATACTCTGCTTTCTGTACAGTTATGGTTTTAAAACTAAAAATATCACACACAACAGACAGAGGTGCTAAAAACAAAACACATAACACACTTCAGACGAATAAACTGAAAACTTAACAGTTTCAACCTACAAAGACAGTTAGACACTTAAAAATAACCACTGCTACGTAATAAAAAGACAGACACTAACTAAATACGGTTATACACAACAAAGACAGACACTAATACTTGACATTTACATACTACAAGATGGACACTTAAGTCTAAAGTCAGGACAATGACCCCAAAAATACCTCAAACAGCACCAAGAAATGGTTGGAGACAAAGCGCTGGAGACTTCTGAAGTTTATATTTTTCAACAATATAGCATCCTAAATCCTCAGACACTCCTCAGCTCTTCTTTCTCTTCTCCATTCTTGGTGTGACACACAAAGGCTCACAACACAAAGATTGAGTCAACTTTTATACATTCTAAATGGTGTCAGGTGTGATTTCTATATTACCAGCACCTGTTACTCACCACAGCTGAGTTTAAACAAGCATCACCTGCCTGAAAAAAAATGATTTTACCCACAGTTCTAAAATAGTACCAATGATTTTGTCTGGCCCATATTATGTGTTTTCTGTAAACTTGTGTCCATTTTGGCTTTTTTCTTCATTTTTTCATTTTTCCAATGCACATCAAGGAAATAAACACACTCATACAAAAAAAACATTTGTAATTGCAACAATTTCTGGGAGAAATGATGTTTTTTCTGGAAAAATTCCAGGTGTGCCAATACTTTCATCCATGACCGTAAATACCAGTACACACTTCAAAGATGGACACCAAAAACTGGAGGCAATAACACACTACAAAGAGTTGCTAAAAACTAAACATAGTAACACACTACGAAGAGAGACACTAAGGCCCTTTTTCAAACCAAACCCTACACCCTCGCCCTCCATGACGGAGTGCACTCTGTCAGAAGTCACACTCGCAGCTGAATGAACTCAGCTCCTTCATCAAGTTGAAGGGTTTAATTACAGCAGCAGCTTTGGGATAAACTTCCCCTCTGTCCAGCGAAAACAGAAATTGTGTGTTGCCATGGTTTCACAGCGGAGTCTTGCTGGAGTGAGAAACCGTTGTGCGCCTGCGAATGATGCACCGACGAGTGTGCAATTTTTCTCTTTTTGTACTTAATAAAGTTATATCAGTTAAAACTGATAGATTATCATTTAATTTACAACTCAATGTGAAGTAAATTTAGAGTAATTTCATCATTATTTCATAAAACGAGTTGTCTTAGATGATAACTTCTATACTTCAAATACAATGCAATATTTTCGGATGTCAGAGCAGCAATAAGCTTCTTTTTTGTTGTAACTTAAGTTTGAGTTGGAATTTCACATCTACATCAAAAAGAATGTAGAATGGGATAAAATCCCATCAAATTAACAAAAACTAATCTTTGACATGACTTTGATAAGCCTTTAACACGTAAGTGCTGAAATTAGCCTAATTAATG